>RJWT010056566.1:0-10014 GCA_004365215.1 Cuniculus paca
CTGTGTTTGTGTTTGTCTTTGTGTTCATGTTTGTAGAATGAGGTATGTGATTCATAAGTAGTGGGGACATGAATCAGACCCTGTCTGTCTCCTAACGCGTCTTGTATGCACTATAGCACAGTGTCTACTTACCACCTGCAGTGGCTAGGCACTGGAAAAAGAATACATGTAAAGGGCTGAATCTCTTCATGCCTCTTCCCCAAGGGTGTCTAAAATCAACCACTACTCTGTTGTTAGGGGTTAAAAAGGCCTCACCCTCAAAAGCAATTGAAGTTGTAACCCCCAGGATCTCACAATGTGGCTTTACCTGGAAGTAGATACATTGCAGGGGTAATTCATCAAGACGAAATCATATGTGAGGAAAGGGGGCCCTGAATCTAATTTGACTGATGTCTTTACAGAAAGAATGTCTTGTAAAAGGACAGAGACCCAAGAAGAACACCATGTGAAAATGCAGGTAGAGATCAAAGTGATGGATCTATAAGTCCAAGGATGACAAAGATGGCCAGCAAATACCACAAGCCAGGAGAGAGACCAGGAGCAAATTCTCTCTCATAGCCCTGAGAGGGAGACAACGCTGTTGACAACTTGATCTTGAACACCTGGGCTCCAGAAGTAAGCGATAACAAATTTCTGTTGTTTAAGAGACTCAATTTGTGGTACTTTGTTATAACAGTCCTAGGAAAAGAATATGTCTATTAACATAATTCCTTTCAAGTAGTTCACAAACTTTCAATGAAATGATAACTAAAATTCTAAAGTTTATCAATCTGCTTTTTTGTAGTACTTGAAACTGAACCCAGGGCCTACACATTGAGCTACACCCACTGCCTTTTTATTTATTTATTTCTGATTTTCTATTTTTGAGACAGGATTTCACTAAGTTGATAAATTGCCCAGCCTGGGCTCAAATTTAAGATGCTCCTGCTCAGGCTGCCAGAGTGCTGTGATTACAGGGATATACCACCAAGTCCAGCTTGATCAAGCATTTTCAATATTAATAACACACTTGTGAATACCATCTTTCAAAAGGAGGTTATTGTCTACTGTAACTAATGATTTACTGCAGTGTTTCTGAAAGGAAAGATTTAGTCTAATGATTATATATTAATGCAACAAGAAATAGTGAGTATGGATGTAGAGTGAATGCTGGAGGCTTAGAGCCAAACACATGCAGGTTCAAATCCTGCCTGTTCCACTCTCCAGGTGTATCACTGTAGACAAAAAGCATCAACTCTCTGAGCCCCGGCTTTCTTATCACCGCATACCCTCTACTGTCTCCTGCATGGGTTTGGGAAAAGCAAGGGTGCTGTGTGCAAAGCAGGTGGCACCACCCAGACTGTTTTCACCACCCAGATGATGCTTGCCCACCTTCAGCCTGAACACCGCACCATTGACTCGGGCTCAGCTGTGGCGACCTTACGGCGTTCTGGCTCCTGCAGCATTCCAAGATCACAGCTCTCAGCCTAACACTACAAGATACATTCTTGCCATGCTCTGGTTCTTACCCATTCATTTTCCAGGAATCCACTGTTCAATGATTATCAGTCTGGTGAATATCTGAGAGAATTGATCACTTATTCACAATCAAGTCAGTCATTCTCTTCATCTAAGAGATTTTACATTAGAATAAAAGTGTGTTCCATGAGTCTAGCAGTCAGCAATCTGTGAACTACAGAGGACACAGAAGTCTAAGAAACAAATGTCCTCCAACAACTGAGAAAATGCCCATTGCAGAGCTGTTGCAAACACATGTTTTCTTTGCAGAAGCATGGAGCCACATGCAAGGGGAGAGCCCTTGGAATTACATGAGCATGGACACAGCCGCTTCGATAATTCTCAGTTGTATACGTTCCCTGGAAATCGTTTTACGCCCAGATTCTAAAATTATTAGATTCGGGGGATACATAGTGTGACATTTATGACACATAACTTTTAGTTTTGCAACCAGCTTTAACCACAACTTTCTCACCAAGGTGAGTGTTAGAAATACAACACAAACACAAACAAAGCCAGGGCCACGGGTATAGCACAGAGGTAAAGCACCTGTCTAGCGTGTGAGAGTTCCTCTCCCCCACCCCTAGCACTAAAACAAAAGTTCAAAGAATTAGTCACATTTTTTAACAATGCAGTACATAAATCATGGATTACTATCCTTGCTCATTTTGATTTTTCTGTTTTCTTTTTGTGCCCTTAGAAGGAACACACCTTTAACTGCTGAAGCGTGGCCACCACGAACGGCCTGTAGCCGGCGAAGTCAGCACATGGGTTACCCATGAGAAAGAGCTCCTTCAGGTGGATATTGTGCATCAGGGTTTTAACACTGCTCAGTTCCCCAATGAAATTCACAGTCAAGTCAAGTTTTGTCAGCATTTCACAGCCTGTTGAGAAAAGGGAAGAGGAAAAAAGTGGGAAGATCATAGTGGTAATAAAATGTATGTTATAGCAGATAACAAAGAGTTGTAAAATTTTGATGTTCAGAGGAATATCAGGGAAAGGGCAAGCCTCTGGAGCAGAGTTTTGCACTGTTATTGACCCTTCCACCTTCTTTATTACACAGATAGCCAATGCTACTGACACTTCAAACAAATTCAATTTGAATTTGAATCAATTCCCCTCATATTCCATGGGAGCTTGGTGGTTAGGAGTCCAGACATTGGAATGAGGCAAATATGAGTTCGAATCCTACCTCCATCGCATCCTTGCTGATATGACCTTGGACAAGTTAATCAGCCTTAGCCTCATCATCTACTGAATTACAATGTCATTAGTAATATTATTGGTAGGAATTGCTGTAAAGATGATGATGTAAAGGTTTTATGTGAAATGCTTAGACGAGTGCCCCACCACCCAAACTGCTTTGTAAACATGAGCTATGACACAATTCCCAAAGAGGGCTCTTCTGGTTATCTTGTGGCCATATGGACAAGGTGACTGGGGGCAGGAAGGAAGCAGTGTTCTCACCGGCGACAACTTGCAGTGTTTACTGTGAACTTACGAAGAGTTAACCTGGTTTACACAGCAGCCTTTGTGGGCCTGGTTGAGCATAAAGCTGACTCCCTAAGACTCAAGAGACTATGGGACAGACATGGAAGATTCTGCAGCATTTGTCAGGTTGTATTGCCAAAAGGTTTGTGAAGTCTGTACAAGCCATGACTTGAAAGTTAATGTAAATCACTCTCCAGTCCTTCATGTCTCCAGCCATGCCCTATTGATCTTCCTTCCTACCTTCTTCTCACATATATCCTGTCCACTAATACTCCTATTACATGCCAAGTTCCTCTTACCTTCACATGGAATATGGAAATAATCTCCTAAATCTGAATATATACCTACACCAAGAATGAAGGAAGTGAAGAAGAAGGGGAGATGGAAAAACAGAAAACAAATGATAACACTGGCACAGCTTGACATGCCACAAAACAAGGAAATACTCAGAGAAGGGCAAGAACACAGCAAAACACAGCTCCCTGATGAATGAATGAATGAATGAATGAGTGATAAGGCAAAGTTACTCCTTAGGGTAGATTACCATCTAACACATATAGAATGATGGAATTAGGTCATTGAAGAATGTTAAAACTAATGTATGAAAATATAAGGAGGAATAAGATTCACATAATGTCAAAGTATCTTCCCACAGATTATGCATTAATTGCATAGTGAAATGTAGTAACTTTAGAATAGAGAAATGTAGATACTGCCTTTCTTTTGATTCTTTTTATGAAAGACTCTAACAACATACGTGATCCATTTTAAATTTTCTGCACAGCATTTGTTCATGGAGACTGGGGAGCTATCTTATACAATACTTCCATTAGTACATATAAAAAGACTCCTTGACAAAAGATAGGAGATTAGGAAATACTTGCAGAATAAAGGAGGAGAGAGAGGGAGCAAGAAAAGAAAGAGTGAGGGTAGAAGACAAAGAAAGAGGATAAATGGGCAAGTACAGAAGATCAGGGACATTAGTTGACTCAGGTGCAAATTTAAAGGAAATACAGCTGCAGAGATAATGGAGAAGTGAGGAAACAAATGAAATTGACAATGCTGAATCTAGGTCAAATTCTTTCAGTGCCTCCAGGTGACTATGAGAGTCATACATTAAGTTATGGCAAGTATAATTACAAATCAGCACACATCCAAAGAGAAAAGACCTATACATCCAATTTAGGAAAATGGTTATGCAATATTATAAGAACATTAAAATTGACAGTTAAGGAAACTGTATCACCACATGAGGAAAGCTTATGATATGATGAAAGTGGAAACGAGATGACATAACATTGCTCATGAATTACAATTACAATGTAAAAGAAAGAAAAAATAAGCATTGTAAAATGATAACAGTAAGAGTAGAAGTAAGAGAAAATATTCTTCTGATTTTCAAAAAATTGTAAGATCATTAATTTGATATTTTCTCATAAGTAAAAGGAAAAAATACATGAAACGGATAAAACACTAAGAAAGATACAAGTACTGTTTCCTCAAGTATCACGAAAGTGTTTCCTACACATATAGGATGCTTTTTAATTGTATGGCTAATGTACCGATTTAGTGCTTACCCTGAATAAAAGTCTTTATAAACAGTATTTTACTTAACTATAACAGTATGCCTAGGGGAGAGATACCATGGATATTGCCCCAATTTATGGTTGGATCCTAGGTGTGGGTGCTTGGTTCCTAGAGGCCACCATCGAGAGCACTCACACCACCACCATTCCCCGAGAACTGCTGACCTGTATGTCTTCTGTTCCTCCCTGCTCCTGGGCTGGCCACTGAGACTCATGTGACCAATAGACTCTGAAAAAGGAAAAGTTCTAGTTCTTTTGAAGCTGGGTCAGAAGATACCCATGGTTTCTGCTAGAGGTACTGCAATGCACACCTTGGAAGGTTCGTCCTTGGAACAATGACTGTAGAACAGGTCAGAGGCCACACAAAATGTCCCTTCATGCCATGAGAGTCTGAGCCACCTGGGGAACCTTGAGGCAGTGCAAGAGAATAAAACTTGTGTCTGTGGAAAGAGACAGCCAACCAATAGTGCTGGCCAGCTCACAGAAGCCGTTGTGGAAGCAGGGCCTCTAACAGCTGCTGTTCCAATGATGCCGAGCTCAGCCACATGCTCCTGAACTCCTGACCCACAAATCTGGGGAGAGGGGACACTGGGTCTGGAAGGAGATTTTGGTTTTTGATTTTCCCTCACTGCAATAGGTAACTGCAACTCTAAAGCAAATGAGCTAAGAAGTTGCCAATGTTTACGTAGCTCCTAAATGGAGGAGTTGGGATTTGAACTCAGATCTACCCATCTAAAATGTCTCTCTAAACTAGGATACTGGAGAGTCTTTTTGTCAATGTTAGCAATTTATTATAAACATCACCACCATCATTACCATCCACACTTTAATATTCTCAAACTAAAACTTTTGTGAAACACAAATTTGGGTTTGTAAGTAAAAGCAGTTGCCCCCACCCAGTAGAGTGGTCAGGCAGGACTTGCCTGAAATTCACAATGGTAGCGAGGAAAAGGGAGGAGGAGAAGGCCAGTCAGTCAGCAGGGAATTATATGTAATCTCCCTTCCCAACAAAGTGCTAAATCAAAAGACCAGTCACCATGAAAGAGTCCACAGCCCATATCTCATCTTCATACCTTGTTATGCTGCATAAAAATATAAGGAGCGAGCTGGGCGTGGTGGCTCAAGCCTGTAATCCCAGCACTCGGGAGGCTGAGACAGGCGGATCGTTGTGAGTTCGAGACCAGCCTGGGCTACAAAGTGAGCTCAAGGCCAGCCTGAACGGCATAGTGAGACCCTGTCTCAAAAACAGAGCTGGGGATCTACCTCAGCGGCCTAAGCGCCTGCCTGGCAAGCGCAAGGTCGTGAGTTCAATCCCCAGTGCTGCAAAAAAAATTAAAAAATTAAAAAAAATAAAAGGAGCGTAGACGGGAGAGACTTGAGAACCTTGAGGACGGTGTGAGAGAACAAACTGTCCATCTTTCCCACACGGACATTGATAGATGATATCTAAAGGGGGAATGTAAAAAAATAGGCATACTATACGTACAATACTTGGAAGTATGGGGATAAGCATGGTGTAGACACACTACTTAGATACAGGTAGGAGAAGAAACACAGAATTGCCTCCAGAGAGTGGGACATGGAAGTAAAGGGGCACTGACAAGGGGCTACTGTTTTTCAATGTACATATAGCACTCTGACTTTATCTATTGTTTTGCTATGGAAAAAATACTACACAGAAAAGGAAAAAAATCAACAGAATAGAAAGGCGACCTATAGAATGTGAGAAAATATTTGCAAACTGTACATCTGACGTGGCATTAACAGCAAGAATAAATAATGAATTCAAGCAACTCAGTAGCAAACCCCAAATAACCCAATTAAAAATGGACAATAAATCTAAATAAACATTTTTCAAGTGAAAACATACAGATGGCCAATGGGTACATGAAAAACACTCTACGTCACTGATCATCAGGGAAGCGCAAGCAGAATCACAGCGAAGTCTCACATCACACCAGTTAGAATGGATTTTATAAAAAAAAGACCAAAGGTAAGCGTTAATGAGGATGAAGAGAAATGTGAACCCTCGCACAGTGTTGGTAGTAAATCATTACAGCCAATGTTGAAACTATGTGGAAATTTCTCAAAATTTGAAAGTAGAACTACCATATGATCCAGCAGTTCCACTCCTGCGTATATATCCGAAGGATATGAAATTGGTATGTTGAGGGGACATCTGTATTCCCATTTACAGCAGAACTAGTCACAACACCCAAGAGTAGATTCAACCTAATTTTCCATCGACAGATGAACAAATAATGAAAATGTGGTGTGTACACAAAATGGAATACTATTCAGTCATAAAAAGAATGAAATTCTGCCATTTAAAATAATGTGAATGCAAATAGTGCATTAAGCTAGGCACACAAAGACATGTGCCCTAAATCTTACACATGTGTGGAATCTGAAAACACTGCTTTTGTAGAAGCTGCGAGTGAAATGGTAGCTAGCAGCGGATGAACACAGTGATGGGCTAAGGTTGAATAACAGGTACTAAGCTATCGTTAGATGGGAAAAAGACATTTAGGTGACTGTCGATGATGACAAGATCCTTTTTTAAACTGGAAGAAAGGACTTTGACTTTTTATCATAAAGAAACGATCTTTGTTTGAAGAGATACATAGGTGGCCTTCCATTTGAACCTTACACCTTACATGTAGACCTGCATAAAACCGTAGCACAGCATCCCATATATATGTACCACTTCTACTTATCAGTTTAAAAAATTAAAAATAAAAATAAAAATTACTGAAAAGATGAATACGCAAATCGAATACCTCTGCTGGAAGCAGAGAGGATTTGTACCAAGCTGTTCAGGATAGTTCTATTCACAATAACGAACATAATTAAAAAGCATTTCTAGCATTAAACAATAAAGAATTATTTAAAACACATCAATATAATTGATAACGCATCATTAAATTATAACAATGTGGACTCGGCCACCATGTGAAGAATGAATATAAAACTATGTACATATATATAACTCTGTATCTCTATGCCTGAATGTTTGTTGTAAATTGACACAAATGCCAGATGGATTTTATAAATGTGGAACATAGATTTGGAACAGTCTGTTTTAAGGTACAGGTTACATGGAATTCAGTTTGCTATGGAAGGTTCTAAAAGGCTTTAATGACATTCTTCTTTCATATAAGAAAAAGTGGACAATCAGAAGACTCCAACTAGGTGAAAAATTCATTTATTTTGGATTTTGCTGCAATTGTATAAATGAAGGGGCCAGAACATTTCAAATGTTTATTATATTTTTCAAAGTGCTGAATTTTAACTGTCTTCTGAATTATCCTACACATATGCCAATGAAGCACCTTCTTCACCCTGTAGCTGACCAGCTCCGGGCCCACCAGTGCCTGAGGGAACCTCTCCTTTGAGGAAGGCAGTGCTGCCCTCAGGAAGTCCTCGCCTGTTTCTGGTCCTGCAAAGGTCCAACCCAGCCACGCTGGAAATAGGATGACTGCCAGGTTGGGGGTTGGGTTATTTTCCCTCAACAGGGAAAATAGGAAAAGAAAAAGGAAAAGGAGACAAGTTATCCTTCGCCATCCAGGAAAAAAAAGAGAAAAAAACAATTTAAAACTCACTGAGATTTACTCCAGTAGGGGCGTGAGTGTGTGTATCTATCTTCCTCCTCTTGCTTGTAAACCCTTCAAATTGAACAAGTATGTATTTGCCAGCAGAGAAGATGCACCCTCCTACTTTTTAACCCCTTTCTTCCCCATCAGATACGCACTCAAAAGTGCCGTGACCCCTGTTCTCGCAAAGCCAGGAAGCCAGAACTGTCCAGGTACAGAGGGAGGGCGACTGCAGACTCCCGCTTGCAAAGCTCCAAAGACAATAGCGACATTACTGCCCTCTAGTGGTAGAAGAACAAAATAAGCCACAAAACCCAATGTTTCCTGTCTGGTAAGATACTTTCCTAACAAAAATAATTTCTCTGAAAGGTTAGACTGAAATAGAGTAAATGCTATTCCATTTTCTCATAAGATAGCATACTCACAAGAAAATACTGGTAGTTCTGTTCTCTGGGAAAGAGAAATGACTGCATTTCCCAAACTGGAAAATGACAGTACAGTAAGGGAAAGAATCATCATAGATTCAGCAGTGATGCTGGGCTTGGGGTCTTGATAATGGCAATTTTCTAAGTTTTTAGGGTAAAAATTTGAAACACATGCATACTTATGTTTTTGCTGATGCACAGACTTGATAGTCACTGAAATGTGTATTTGTGCACTAGGAGGTAAACAGACTAACACCCAACATGACCTTTGTGAAGCCCTCCATGTACCCAGGCCAGATAGGAGTGGGGAGGGAAAAGCAGCCCCCCGGCCTCTGCTCCAGGCCTACAAGCTGAAGGAAGCTGCCGGTCAGCATGCTTCACCCACTCACAGAGCCACAACCTGGCCAGGCAGGACAGAGGCCAGCTGGCTGGGGAAAGACTTTCACAGCTGCAGAGTAAGCCACCCCAGCCACGGACATCCTGCACGATGGTCATCAGACACCAAGTGTTACCATCTAGAGAAAAATAGCAAAAAATAGAAGGCTGCCAAATGGAACAGAAAACCATAAAAGAAGAGAGAAAATTTGGGGAACTGCAGAAAACTGAGACCATAGAGTTCTAACAAGTACCTTGAAAAAGATTTGAGAAGCTAGCTCATCTGTGACATAACAATTGACACCACAGGAAAGCAGGAAACACCATTCAGGAGAATGAAAATGGTGGCCAAAATAAAGAGCCAATTGTAAAGGAACTGAATTATAGAATGAGCAGTAATTCATGTAAAATAACTATACTGGTCGGCTTTCCTGTTGCTGGGTCAAAACAGCTGGTAGCTACAATTAAAAGGAGAGGTAAAAAATAACCAAGAGAGGTTCCTTTAGCTCTTGATTTCAGTCCATGGTCAGCTGGATTCAAGGCAGAAGGGTATAGTGGAAAAAGCCACTCGACTCATGGCATCCAGGGAAAAATAAAAAGGCAGGGGAAGAGTCAGAGAGGAAAGGGTGAGGACCAAATATACTCCCGAGGGTCACACCCCCAGAACCCACTTCCTCTACTTATGCCCACCTCCCGACAGCCCACAGAGCTAGGGACTCATCAGTGGATTAAGCCATGGATGGGGCCGGTGCCCTCAAAATCCAATCACCGCTCCAGGAGTCTTCATCCAGCCAAGTCTAACCAGCAGAGTAATATTTTGGAATTTAAATCTAGCAAAATAACCCATAGAATAACAAGATAAATAAGAAACACAGCTTATGAAGGATGGAAGCTGAGCCTAGTACAACCAACATCTTACTAAAAGAAATTCTAGGAGATTGAATAAAACAGAAAAGAGAAAGTCACAAAAAATAAATAGATAAAGATAGATAGATGAAGGAAAGAAGGTCTGGGAAAACCATCAAAAATGAAGAGAAAGAAAATATC
>RJWT010056567.1:0-10015 GCA_004365215.1 Cuniculus paca
CCATCACTGGTTCAGGGCATCCTGGGGAGGGGCTGTGAGGCAAGGAGGAGCATTCAGGGAGCTCAGGGCAAAGACAATTTACCAACCATTTGAAGTACACCAATGTTTTAATAGTCAGTAGAGATGTACCAGTGCATACTGGATGAGTACCATGTTGGTACTGGGGAGTCCCGTGTGCAGCAGAGACGTCTCCCCAACTTCCTCTTTTTCCTTTCCAGTCCTCTCCTTTCTCTCCCTTTCCCCTTTCCCCTCCTCTCTCTCTCTGTCTGTCTCTGTCTGTCTCTGTCTCTCCCTCTCTCTGTCTTTCTTAAGTACTGGAGACTGAACCCAAGCCTCCATACTGAGCTACATCCCCAGCCCTTTTTATATTTTTTATTTTGAGACACAGTTTCACCAAGTCATTATCTCACCTAGGCAGGGCTTGAATTTGCTAGCCTCCTGTCTCCGCTTCCCAAAGTTCTGGGATTTCAAGCATACGCCACCATATCCAGCTAAATTCATCCTATTCTTAGGCTTTGCTCCAATATCCTTTCAGCTCGGGAGTCTGGTTCCCTAGGGTTCCTTGAGGAGAGGGCACCTGTCAAGCCAGCGTAGAGGATGGGCCCCTTTGGGGTTGGCACTTGTCTTCTCATCTCTTTCCCACAGAGCTGCCCTGAGCTGGAGGCCCCCTCCCCCAAACTGTTTATGAAGGAGCACAGCTCTGGCACGAGGCATGTCTCAGATACTAACACTAAGCCAGGCAGGGAGGCGACAGAAACTGTGAGCTCAGGGCTGGAGGAAGGTAATGGCAGCTGTGGACAGCAGGGGGAAGGAGAGGCGACAGCTCTAGAAAAGATAAAGGGGATCTCTAAGGACTCAGATGTGGGGACCTGGGCACAGTCCCTGGAGCTTTCCCAGGTGTCTCTTCCCCCAAGACTCTGAGCGACTCTGGAGGGATGCCCTGGCAGGGAAGGGATGGATATGCCTTCAGCCAAAACCTGTCCTGTCAACAGTGCCACTGGGCCGAGAGACTGGGAGCACCTCCTGGCAGACTAGTCCCCTCGTCCTGAGTACTTGGTTCTTGGTTCTTTGCTTGCAGATTCCCCGGGGAGCCTGGCCATCGCTTCTGCTGCCCCGGGAGGCGGCCTCCTGGGCCCCTCCCACTCCTATTCCTCGTCCCCGCTGAGCCTCTTCCGTCTGCAGGAGCAGTTTCGCCAGCACATGGCGGCCACCAACAATCTGGTTCATTACTCGTCCTTTGAAGTGGGAGGCCCGGCCCCCGCTGCGGCTGCTGTGCCCTACCTGGGTGTCAGTGTGGCTCCACTGGGCTCCCTGCACTGCCAGTCTTACTACCAGTCCCTGTCTGCAGCGGCCGCTGCCCACCAGGGCGTGTGGGGGTCCCCGCTGCTGCCTGCGCCCCCTGCAGGCCTGGCGCCGGCCTCTGCTGCCCTGAACAGTAAAACCACGAGCATCGAGAACCTGCGGCTCCGGGCCAAGCAGCACGCAGCTTCCCTGGGACTTGATACGCTGCCCAACTGACTGTCTTCAGCCCAGCCAAGGGGCAAGGGGGACCCCCGGCCAGCCCCATGGTTTTCCCCAGAAGGCTCAAGGAGCCTGGGAATTCGGGGGCCTGCGTTTTCTCCCTGTCCTCTTCCTCAGAGCCGCAGCCCCAGGTCAAACCTACGCGCCCTCTGCATGGCCCTGCTTGGACCCCACGGAGGCAGAATGGGGAAGAGGTGAGGGGCAGGCTAGCTCCCCTCCTCAGTGTCGCCTCCTCCCTGCCCCGCCCAGTCCGCCCCTAGTAAGTCGATGTGTGGAATGTGAGATATAAATATAAATATATAAAACTCTATTTTCAAGCACTGCCTGGCCCAGGCCCTGGCCCTGCTCCCACTGCTTCTCCCTGCCATCCTCACCCTCCCCACAGCATCAGCTCACTGCAGCCTTCCCTGCTCTCTGGATCTTCCTCTCCCTACCTCCCTGCTGCTCCCAGTCTCTCTCTGTCTTCCCCACCCTGATCTCTCTCCGGGTCTCTTCCTCCTGCCCCTTTGGTGCTGGCTGTGTTGGTGTCATCAGTTCCTCAGGTGTAATTTGTTTGGGGTTGTGGTTTTTTGGTTTTAGTAATTTCACTTTTTCCTGTTTCTCTCCTCTCCTCTTCTCCCTCCTGGTTTCTTCCCTGCCTGCATGTCTCCTCCCTCTACTCGCGTCCTCCTTAGGCAGTTATTCCATTCCATGCCCTTGCAGGAAGCCAGGGCCTCCAGAAAGGCCTTGGGGCAGCAGCCAGGAGGTGGTCCTGTCCCCCACTCTCACCCTGACTTCTGGAAGGGGGCGTGAGCCACTTTCTCTTCTCTCCTCAGTTAGGAGGCCCAATTTTCCCAGCCCAAGGAGGAGGGAGTAGAGGCCGGAGTGGGCAGTAAGATGACCAGCGTCCCTGCCTGTACCTCCTCCAAGGCCAGTGTTCACCCAGGTCTGACTAGGGCTCTAACGCCCTCTTCCGTAAGATTTCCCTGGTTGTAGGGAGGCGGTAGGGGAAGAGGTACCTTCAGAGAGAACCGGGATGGTGCTCCTCTCAGCAGTTTCTGTTCTTCTTTGGAGTGTGTCTGAGCCAGGAATGAAGGTTGAACTCAGGATTCTGATCACAGTGAGTGCAAACCATACAGCAACGAGTACTTTCAAGCTTCTGTTGGCTTCTTGTCCCAAAACCAACAGTGGAAATAGGGGCTTCTGTCGAGCTAGTCATCCACACAGAAAGGCACGTTCCTATTGTAACCAGCAACCCAGCTCAGCAGAGCCCCTTTTGTAGAGGTGTGACCTTGGACAAGCCCATGTCTCCATCTGCATTACATAACCTATAAGATCCTGTTCAACATTCTGCATTTTGTGCTTACAACTTCAAAGGATAGAAGTTTTTAGTTAAATCTAAGGGTAACAACTACAGCCAAATGCTCTGAACATATAAACTGGAAAATTGCTGTTGACTTACTGTGGAGCAATGAGCACTGCACACAGGAACCTGTCTGTTGATGCTGCCTAAGTTTTCCAGTAAGCGTAATGGTTCCTTTCTAGTTCAGACAATCTGGAATTATCCTGCTTTTCTCGAATTCCAGTGCCAGCTTTGGAATCACCCTAGTTCCATATTCATGGTCAAGGGGGAAGGGAATGGCTTGGACAGATTCCTGGTCATCATCCCCAGCTCTCTGTGGCTCACCACGAGACCCTCTGCCCCTACTTAGAGAAGTTGGATGCCAGGTCATGGTTCCTAAGCTCTGTGTTCCTCCCATGGGTACCCTGGTAGGATTGGCTTGCAGGGCAGTCAATGACCATCATCCTTTGGAAGCCAGTCTGGGCTGAAGCAGATGGAAAAAGCTTTGGGCAGGAAAAAACGAGGAGGGTGGAGGTGTGGTCCAAGCAAAACATTTGAACAAAGCAGAGGAAATGAGACTACATGGACCATGGGGTTGAGGGGCCTGGAATCCAGGCAAAAGAGCCCGCCTCCTTGTGGCAAGTACGCACAAGGGTTTCTGAATTGGTGTCTTGCTGAGATCTGGAATTTGGAAGGTGACTCCAAAGCCATGGGAGCATCAGAAAGGAGAGACCTAGGCAGGGAGATGGGAGGGTACCAATGGCTGTGTGAGACACAGAAGGCGTTTTTCATTTGGAACCAGTTCTGTGGCCCATGGCCCATTGATTGTCTTTTGTGGTCAGCTCCAGAAAAGTCTGCTTCCAAAACAAAACAAAACAAAATATTTGAACCAGGCACAGAGCAGAAGCTTCTTGTCTGTCCCTGGGTGCAAATGACTATGCTAGGCCTTAGAATTCAACAGCCCTAATCCCCTCCTCGTCCCCTGAGGGGCAAGTCCACCTGTTGCTATGTCTTATTGTGGCAGCAGCCAGGTCCCTTTTAGGCTCATCCCATCCCCCTCAGATCTTTCTCAACTCTTCTGCCACTAGTTGATCCAAACTCATAAGCCTGGAGAAGGCAGGGAAGGTACATGTGGTCCTGGCCTTTTCGGGAGTCTCAAGTGAGTTTAGAACACCAGCCCTAAAGCAGATGAAGAGAAGAGAAGGGTGGCCTTGTGGGAGGTAACTATGGGGGTCCTAACACAAGGAGTCAGAGGACACAACCCTGGAGCCTCTCCCAGGCCTGCTGGGCCACCCTGAGGGCCAAGAGCCTGAGGCTCAAGCCCCAACTATCCCTTCCAGGAGCCCTCATGCCACTCTGCTCTGTTTTACTTGAGGTCTCCTATTTCCTGTTTCCCTGCTCTCCTGGAGTGTGCTCCAGGGGCCTGGGTCCCCACCTCGACTCTTAAGGCTGTCGTTCTGTACAGACTGCTTCCAAACCAGCTGTTTTGTGACCATTTGTGTTTAGAGGATGTGCCAGCCTGTGGCAAAACACTGTGGACTGTATTTATTTATTCTGTTAACTGAAGAAACAAAACTCAAACCATCCCTTCCCCTTGTCCTACCCCCTGCGTAGTGCAGCATGATACTCTGTCCCTTGTATCTGTCTGTCTGTCTTACTTCCTGTGATGTTGTGACCTGTTCTTTGTCCTACTTGGCTAATAAAAGAGAACCTGGTAGCGCAGCCCTTGATCCATGTTCATTCCCAGGGATGCCTGCAGTGGGCTGAGCAGATCCATCTCAAGGTCTGTTCAGTATCTCTCCACTCCTGCCACATGGCCGGTGGTGTGAAGGCAGGCCTCCTTCCTGCCCAAAGGCCACTCATGAGCTGTCCTTGCAGCTCTTTTTGTGACCTTTACCAATCAACTTGCAGCTGGTGTGAACATAGGGAAGCAGAGGTTGGTGGAGAGCTCCATCTTCTCTGGGCTACTTGGGCCTCACCGAAGCACTGGTAGCAGGGAAGCTGGGTCGGGAGATATCTGGTATAGGATCCCAAGAGTAATCAAGGTGACCTGAAGGGATAGGACTGCAGGGTAGAGAGGGAGAGGATCCTGTGGAAAACCACAGGCAAACCAGGGTTGAAAACAAATGACAGGGAGACACATTTGGATCTAAAACCAGAGCTGTTCCCAGGGGAACAGGTGGCCTTCAGAGGGAGTGAGCTCTTGGTCCTCAGAGGTGAGCAAGTGGGAAAATGACTGCAATGCAAGGTGTTTGTAGGTATGTGTTGCTGAAAGTCTATGTGCAGATAGGAGAACTCGTGCCATGAACTCCTCTGGGCATTAGCATGTGCACGTATGTTCATTGGAGCAGGAGAGCGAGACCGGGGACTGTATATAGGCAATAACTGCTGGAAAAGTGCACAGTTCAGAAGTTCTTTCTGTGAAATCTTGGTTCCTTCTGCTCCATTTCAAGCAAAAGAGGACTAGAGCTCTCCACCATCCTGGCTCTACCTTCCTTCCATGAGTTCCAGAGCCAGAAGGAGGTGCACCCACACAGGGCTGGGGCCTTGGGTTGGAGGGCCCGCTCTGTCGGAGGCCTGCAGGGAGCCATCTGATGGGCTTTCCAGGGGCGGGGTCTGACCTTCCCACTTCCCAGGTCACTTCTACCCCAGGAGACACATTCCTCTCTCCCCGGTGGGGCTGAGGATTAGGGCGGGGAGCATCCCCTTCACTGCAGTTCCTGGCTGTCTGGGAGGGGCTGAGAGATCAGATGTCAGCCCTGCAACCTGTGCCTCCCACATACCTCAGCCTCCAGGGACACACCTTCCTTGGTATAGAAGGTACCTGTGACACTGCAGTTAAGATCACTCATTCATGCAGCATTGGCTGAGCATGTGCTCTACGGGTGTGCTTGGCCTTGGGCTGGGCACTGAGAAGCAAAGAAACAAATAGGAAAGACATGTTCCTGACAATCACAACACAGGGTGGTTCGGGGGATTAAAAAACAGGGAACTAGGCTGGGGATTTAGCTCAGTGGCCTAAGCACCTGCCTGGCAAGTGCGAGGTCATGAGTTCGATCCCTGGTGCCACTAAAATAAAATAAAAAAAAATAAAACAAAAACAGGGAACTGTGTGACTCCAGAGAGGGTTTCTCGCTCAGCTGGGGAGGTGAGGAAAGCCCCTTGGGAGGGAGACTTTGACCTGAGTCCCACAGGTCCAGTGTTCACAAGGTGGGTGAGGGTATCCAATATGTCCAACCTGTAGACGATGCTCTGAACCCTGGAGGAGCAAGGGGCCTGTCCTGGGGCTGGTCGCGCTGGAGACCAGTGGGGTGTTGCCAGTGCACGAAGTAGAAAGTGAAGCTGGAAGCTTAGACAGTGCGAGAGGGGGGCGATCAGACTTGCATTTCAGTAACCATGCCCATCCTTTTGTTGCATGGTGATTCACATGAAGGAAGAGCAAGAGCCAGCATGACCAGAGAAGAGGCCACTGTCCATGTTCCTGGCATCATCTAGACTAAGGGAGCAGGGGAAGGGAGAGAGGTCAAATTGACGTGAGATTCAGGAAGTAAAATCACCGAGGTGACTGCAGGATGGGAGGGGTCAAATATACTCCCAAATCTTAGGCTATCAACCACCAGAGAGATGAGGACCCCTACTCTGTTGGGGCTGGGGTAAGGACGGGCCTGAGCTTAATGTTCTTGTGCACTGTACCTGAGGAGCCTTCAGTTTATTCAAGGTAAGGTGTTGGGTCTGTGTCTGCTGCTATTTTATTTACAAATACATAGTGCTTTCTCTGTGCCTGGTCCCTCATAAGTAAGTCACTTAATCCACACAAACCTCTGAGGTAGGTACTATTATCCCCATTTGACTGTTCAGGAAAGTGAGGCACAGAGCAGTTAAATCATTTGCCCTGGAACACAAGTGAGTCATGGGCCTGCCTATGTTTGAACCCAACTAATCTTGGAATCTGGGCTGTTAATCTTGGTGGTTGCCAATAGGGAGAAGGTGACCAATGCCAGCCACATTGCTAAATGAGACTTCACAGAGAGCAGCTTGAGGTTGGGACCTCCGTGAAATGCTGGCTGTGACACAGAGCATTCTACTGATAATGGAGCTGGGACAAGCCAGTCCGCGCTTGCTGTTTACCGTGGGCCCCTCTGTGGTCCTGCTTCCTCTTCTTCGGGACAGGGATCAACAACTATGTCCAGCCTGCTTCCTGGGAGGCTCAGGTGAGATAAAGAGAAGGCCATGGGGGAGGTGATGGCCCAGCAGCCAGGTGCCCAGGTAGCCCATGGGGGTGAGATGGAAAGGGCAGGGGGGCTCCCCAAAACATCTCCCGCAGTCTCCTGTCTCTTGGGCCTTGGTCCCATGTTTCTTTAGCTGAGGGGAGGGGTCTGGTTCCTTAGGTAGCCCTGAGGAAGAGACACCTGCTGAAAGGGCGGCGGGGGTGGGGGGGGACCCCTTCAGGCTGGGCACCTGCCTTCCCATCTCTTTCCCACAGAGCCCCCACCCCTAATCTTTCATTCTCCTTTTGCTTCTGGGAAAGCCGATTAGGAGGCGGCCTTCAGCCCGCCCCCTTGACAAGTTTGTCTGAACTCCCAACAAAGGCCCTCAGAGGCTGCAGAGGGAGGACTCAGGCACGGGAACCTGACACCACCGGCGCTGGGGGTAGAATCACCCCAGCAGCCCGGAGGCGGCTCTGCCTACCCCAGGGCAGGCAGGAATGTGCCTCCCAGGGGACCTGGTCCCACAAAGGCCTAAGGGCCAGGCAGGGGCAGGCAGGCTGGGGGACTCCACCTGAGAACCCCTGATAACATAATGGGGGATGACAGAAGCCTGTGTCTGGGATGTGCATGTGTTCACACACACCCTGGCACACATGCACACACTCTCCCAGGCCCACATTCACACATATACATGCACACATGTTCTCTCTCATATGCACAAGGTGTGCTCACTTCTGCACTCAACCACAAATCCTGGGGTGTCTTCTCCTTGTTTCTCTATGGACAGATGGACCGACATGCACACGCCCTATAAATCAGTGGACACGTAGCCCCCTGTCTGCCACCTGGATGCTCCCACACACCTGTCCCACGCCTAGGCAATATTCTCCTGGCTTTTCACACCACCACTGCACACCCAGAGCCTAGCAGTGCAGCTCCCATCCCTTCTCCAGATGGGCCTCTCTGAGATTGCTGCCCTGACGACATTGCCCCAAAGCCCACAGGAGGGTCTAGCAATAGCCTGCTGCCATGTGCGTGTCCACAGCCACTCCCACTCTTCCAACCCTCACACACACCAACCAGCCACCCAGGGCCAACCCTCACACACACCTTCCCCTTCCCAGGGCCACTTCCATAGGCACGTGACTGTAGTCACACAGGGCCCCAGGCTCAGAGAGCCCCTATAGTCTGATGTTATCTTGAAATCCTTAGGTTTTGTTTTGTTTTGTTTTGTTTTCTTTTGTTTGAGACAGGGTCTCTGTATGTAGCCCAGGCTAGCCTTGAACTCATAGCGACCCTCCTGCCTCAGCCTCCTGACTGCTAGAATTACAGACATGCACAGCTACACTCGGCTGAAATTTTAATTTTTAAACAAGCATCTCTGATTTTTGTTTTGTACTGGACCCACAAATTATGAAACTGATCTTGGTCCCTCATCACAGTATCTTTCAGCCAATCCACCACTGAGAGCCCTGAGTGCTCCTGAACCTGTCCAAGTGCCTCCATTCCCTCTTTCAGCTGGGGGCTTCCCTCTCCACCCTACCCCTCACCAGACAGCTGAGTGCAGGAGGTAGGAACAACTAAGAAGAGCACCCTGTGCATCTACACACACCCTCCCAGAGCCACCTCAGGGCTCAGTATCCTCCTCTGTAAAATGGGACTAGTGATGGTACCTGGACTAGGGTTCTTTGTGAGATAACATCTGTCAAAGTTTAAGCACAGTTTTGGGATTTAGTAAGTGCTCAGTAAACATTTATTATTACATTCTTATAGGTAAACAAAAATAGATTCATCCTTGTAGTCCAGTGGGTAGAACAGATTACTCAAGTAATCACCTGTATCTAAAGGTAAAGTCACAGGGTGAGGAGAAGCACCCTGCCTCTGAGCTCATAGGGCTTACAGGGCAAGGGAGAGTCAGTCCGAGGCTGGGATTGGAGATCAATCTAGGCCAAATCACAGCTCTGTTAGAGGCTGACTGGGGGCTCAGATAGGGCCAGGGCAAAAATGCAGTCTGAGGTCGGGCTAGCACTGACTTACAGTAGACCAGGCTTCTCGTATCCTCCACTTCATCATCTGTAAAATGGAGAGACCTCTGCTTAGCCCTAGGTTTGTGGGAATTGAGCGAGCTAATAACAGAAGTGAAGGATTAAGCTGCCGCTAATGACCCTGAGCCTGGTCCCCCAGGTCTGTCCTACCTTCCAGTCGGGCTGGGGGGTGGGTGTGGGCAGCCGTCGCCCATGTCTCCAGCTGCGGGAGCAACCACCTCAACTGGGACCTTTTCCAAGAGGAGTCTGGAGATTTCGCAAAGCCCTTTGAACAACAAAGGCTGTGGGAGTGGTATTTCCTCCCAGGGGCTGACTGCCCAGTGGCTCCTTTATCTTGGCCACTGGGCTAGGGCTCGAAGAGCTGTTCTTGGAAAGAGCTTGCGTGGGGCGTGCATGAGTGGCGTGAATGCGAGCGTGTGCGCACAAAGCTGCTCTTTGTTGCTGTCCCACATGAGTGGGCTGGCACACCGGTAAGCCTGGGCCCTTCACAAGTTACCTTATCCACCCTGAGCCTTCACACAGCATGTGCTGGGCCGCCAGCAAGGAGGGGATGCTTTCTTTTTTCACCCTGAGGTTGTCCCGAAGGAGAGAGCTCCAGGAAGCAGGAGGCACAATGCTTCAAGACAAACCGAGGAGGCAAGTGCAGCCAATGCTTGACGTGAGGGGAAGGGTGAAAGGGCTTCCGTTCTGCCAGAGGCAGGGTGCGCCTCAGCCTCTCTCCAGTATGCGCAGCCCCCTGTGGGTGGGGTCCACAAGGTGGTCCAAAAGGCTTGCTCATTCGGGTTTCTCTTCAGTCTGCCCTTAACTGTGCACCCAGAAAGCTTCCTCCTGCCTCTTGGGCTGTGGGCTACTGGAAAAGTCCTTCTCTGGGCCTCAGTGGCTGTCCTAAGTCAAGCTTGCACTTGGATGGCTTCTGACCC
>RJWT010056568.1:0-10039 GCA_004365215.1 Cuniculus paca
ACGTCTAACTCAACATCATGAAGGTAATACATGAATGTTGTTTTAAGTATGTAATAAATTATTACACATCAACAGAAAACTAATACAAAGTTGTAGACTTTCAAAAGAACTCCTATTATAACTAATTCCATATTAAAACCTAAAGTACTAAAAAACAATAAAAGCTGTAAAAAGATCTTGGCATCTCACTGTCACTTCCATATGTAATTAAGAATAAAATGTTATTTCTCAGAATTACACATAACCTACATATGTGGCATAATTAACATGAGTTCCTTATGATTTTCTGATTATAAAAATCTGGATCTTTCAAAATAAAATTTCTCTCTTTTCTCTCTATTTATTGAATAACCCACCACTGATTTTTAAGATTAAAAAAACCTTAAATGAAAGAATAAATGTCTGATCATGGAAGTCCAGAAATAAGGATGGAATGGAAGCACATGGATGGTAGGAAATGGGGCCCTTCCTGGTGTTCAGAAATCACCAAAATCTCAGTCTTCCTCCTAGCTTCACCACCCTGGGTAACCAGGTTCCATGGCAGCAGGGAGATGTCAAAGGATCCCTACTCTTTATGGAGTTCCCCACTCTTCCTGCAGTCCTTCTGACAGGTATCTCCTGCCATGGCCTCCGACCATGATAGGAAATAAAGCACAAAAAAGTGTCGGATACCTTTCAAGCCACAGGTGAGATCACCCTCAGGTTGCCTCTGAGGGGGAGAAACCAATGAGACTGACAGCCTGTCCTGGACTGACAGGGTAGGCTCTGAGCAGTCAGTTGGCGCAGCATCAAGCAATCCAGAAGCTACAGAGGCAGCATCCTCCTTCAGGAAACTACTGCCATCGCCTTCATGGATTATAGAGGAGCAAGTGGGGAAGAAGCAAGGGAAGAATCAAGGGAGAAGGTGCTCATGTCTGGTAAGACAGCAGATTTCAGGCCACCAAGAGATAGAAACACAATTCTACTTTGAGGGCGCCCTGGTTGGCTTTTATAGTTAAGCATTTTCAGAAGCCAACCAGTTATCTTCAAAGCAGCTTTATAAGGCAGAGTAATGACCTTAACCACCGATCTCCAAATCCCACTGTACCCCTTGCTCCAGTGACCTGAGCAAATCATTTAACTTCTCCCTCATCTGTTACATGGAGGCAATAAGAGAAGCTCCCTATATAATTTAAATATGAAGTGTCCTCGTGTCTCAAAGGTCAGATCCTCAATGAAACAATTTTCAGAGGTGGGTCCCAGGGAGGTGATTGAATCCTGAAGGTACTGACTGCATCAGTGCAGCAGTCCACTGATAAGGTCACAATTTGATGACATTATTGGGCAGTGAGGGAAACAGGAGGGAGGATTTAGCTAGAAGAAATACAGATCAAGGGGCCTGACCTTGGGGACTACATTTGGTCCCTGGCCTCTTTTTCTCTCTTTTCCTCTCCATCTCTTCCTGCTTCCTGGATTCCAGGAGATGAGAAGCTTTCCTTCAGCACAGCCTTCTGCCATGATGATTCTGCCTCACCTCAGGCTGGAAGCAACAAAGGCAGTTCACCATGGACTGAAACCTCTGAAACTGTAAGCTAAAATAAATCTTTCTTCCTTTAAATTGTTTACGTCAGGTATTTTGTCACAATGATAGAAAGATCACACACTCCCTCACTGGGTTGTTTTGTGAGTTAAATCATATAAAAAGTATGAGGCCAAGTTTCTGGCACATAGAAAGTGCTCCAAACTCTGCAACCAAGGCATTTTCTTTCTGAAACCTGACAAGCTTGCTATTACCATGGAAGAAAAGAACAACTATTCTTCACCTCCCAGGCAGGATCATGGTCTTGTTTAACCAAACTTACTTTCCTTGCTTACAGGATGGAAGAAGATGCCATTTTTGCAGTTTTCTATCTTTGGAGGAAGCAGCTCTGACATCACATCAGTCCTATTTTCTGCTTAAATCACTGGTTATGGCCTCATCCCCCATGAGCTCTCTTTAATACAGCAGGCAACTGATGTGGGAAATTGATTTTTTTTTTTCTTATTTTGGAGCCAGAAGCAGTGAGTTCTTTTAAACAACAGAATGTCTCTGCTATTTCTCAGTTGAGAGATCTGGACTTATTGTGAGGAGAGACTGAATGTCTTTCCCATTCCTGTTTTCTGGAGAGTGAATCACTACTGCTTGGAGATGAGCACAGCCAGCCCAGACCAGCATAAATGTGTAGCGCCTGGGTGCTGGTGCCTACATGGAGAGAGAAAACTGCGGATTATGCCCTACCTAAGGCATTTAGCAAAGCCTAGGCTGACACCCAAAGCAACAACAAAAGCAAGTGAGTTGAAGGAAGAAACAGAGGCAAAAGGATTATGGCATTAAACTATGTGGTTTTTATTTGAAGAGTAGTTGTATAAGAAGGTTTGAAACACGCATGACCAGGTGAATATAGGAAGTTGATGAAATCATAACACCTACTAACTTTTGAAGTCAATATGTAAAGTTCAATCACACTGAAAAGAAAATAGTCAGAAAGTGCCTTTAAATTCAGACTTCAAAAATTACATTCCCTTGACCAAGTTTCTAGCCTTTGGAGGTCCTTTCTCTTCTGAGCCCTTATTGCTCAAGAGAAGATGAAAATAGAAGTAAGAGATTCCACTGAACACTGATACTCATAGGGCTGGTTGAACTGGTCCAAACTAGCTTCAAAGTCTCTGAGTTAGCTGTCGACATGTCACTTAAAGTCACAGGTAGAAAACTCAGATTCCGAAAACCCCATGGATGCGACAAAACAGCACATATATTATCTGTGCAACATTAAGCGAGGAAATTTTTTCCTATTTCTTTTTCAGTGTCAAATTATTATCTAGTGGTCTAAGCCTCGTGGTTAGAATATGGAGAGTCATGTATTCTGAAACGTGTTGGTTCCATTTGTCCACGAAGTGGGTAATAATGTGCTCTTTCCCAAAGGGAGCAACAGCAAGAATGGAAATGTAATTTATTTTTTATTGCTGAGTTGGGCTTTTTCAGATGATTTTTGCAGACATATCTTTAATAGATTTTCAGACATATTTTATTTGTTGAAAAATTACCATGTCCTTGCATAATTCCAATTATTCAATGGAAACCACAGTTTGGGGAATGGTTCCAGTTATTCAACTCTTTAAATAAGCCATATTTATTACTTAAATTGATTACTTCATCCATTTGGAGATTAGCTCGGATGAATGGGGATTAAAAGAAAGTGGATTTTAGTTCCCCTCTCTGCAGTCGCATAGCGGGCTCTTTGCTCAGTTGGAGTAGGCTGTGAGCAGCTTTGTGTCTGACTCTCCACACTGGTGTGGGCCAAGTAAAAGGGTTGTGAGAAGGAGAAAGTCATCAAAATCATTATTTCTCTGAAGATGAGGCATCCACCTGCAAGCCTCCAAGGGCTAAGTGATGGGGTTTGTTTATTCACAAAACAAGAAATCTGGAGACAGTGCTGTCCTTGGTTCAAGGCCTCAGCTATGCCTGATAGACAATTCTGTATGCGTCCTGGCCAAAAATGACTGTGGTAAATCAGGTCCTCACAGCCCTGAGAAGAGCCCAACAAAAAGGGATGTTTCAGCACGTTCTGTCTCTTTTTATCAGGAAACTAAACATTTGTTCAGAAGCCTCAAGGTGACACCCACTTTCCTCCACTTTCCTCTTGGTCCCAGCTGCCCACTTCCCTCTTAGTGGCTTGCTTGTCTCCCACTTTCTTCCCTCGCCCTCATTTTGGCTTTCTCAGTGTAACAGCAAGAGTTGGCACATTAAAGAGTGTTGGATTACAATACCTCTGCCTCGACCCTTCAGTGGCACCCAGACACTCAGAGACCCAGTGCCATCAGACAGCCTTCAAAGACCTGCAGGACCTGGCCATCTCATCTCCTTTCAGACCTCAACCACTGCTCACAGTCCCAGCTGCCTCCACTCTGGCCCCTTGGCCCCCACTATTTCATGATAGGACAGGTGTGCTCCTCAAAAGGTCCCTTGCCTGGGCCTTGCACTTGCTGTTCCCTCTGCCCAGCATGGTCTTCTCCATAACTGCCTCACTTGCTCCCCCACCTCCGTTACTCTTTACTCAATTTCATGACCATCCAATGTACAATTCTAACTTCCCACCCCCCATCCCTTCTCTAATCTCAATTTACCATTTTTACATCCTTGTAATCTACATTGTCACCTATTTGTCCTTCTCGTCCTTCCCTCCCAGTGACCAGAACAGTGCCAGGCATGTATGTGAGGCCCACATACTATCTGCTAGGTGTTGCGTGGAGGCATGGAAGAGTGAATGGGGCACGGCTGACTTGCACGATCTCTACTAGCAAGTAGTAGACACTCTACCCTCTAGCGCAAAGCTCCAAGGGGTAAAGAGACTACGAATAACTTTTGAGGGCTCAAGAAGATGTATGTGACATATGAATAACATGCCCATAAGCTCTCAGCTACCAGGTAAAGCTGAGAACTAAGTTCCAAGTTCTGTGTTCTTAACCTTGTACCATTTGTCTCTGGACACACACACACACACACACACACACACACACACACACACACTGATGTCTTTGTGGACATTACAGCAGCTAGAAACAAGACTCCGAGAAACTCAGGAACACTGGCATCCTCACTTTCCAGGCTGGCCAAATGTTTGACCTAAATGGATGGGAAACAACACGATTTTTCAATTCTGTGCAAAGTAGAAGTGTGATACCAGAGTTTTGAAAAGTTCACCCTGCCCCTCATGTACTTCCAAGCCACTCCTTCATAGTCTTGCAACCAAAGTTAAAGCCTTTTTTAATTTAGTCTAACTGATCATCCCTAGGCTTGCTCACAAATTTTTCCTAGTACTATTTTGATGTTTGCTTGTTTGCTATCCCACAGGCTTTTTATGTCATCCTTCCTAGAGTGTAAGCAACTAAGAAATGACTTCTATGCTACACACCTAGCATAGCATTCTTTCCACTCATCAGGATTAACTAAGCACTTACTGGCTGATTACTGTATGAAAGAGAACATGTAGATCTCCTCTGGAATATATCATGCTAGGATCCTGGTGTTTGCAGCAGTGTGCTATAGAGAAAACACAGTACACACATCTTAATTTCCATTGAGGTTCTATTTTTCGTCATGTGTTAGACCTTGGACAGGTGCCTTTATTTGACTCAATCCCAGTTTTCATGCTGTAAAATGGGGACAACAATACTTGCCCATTATTTTCAGGAATAAATAAGGAGTGGCACAGCACAGGTCCTGGACCATCTAGTTCCTAAGTTGGGACTGGAATTAGTTCCCCTTAGTGATAACCACTGCTACAGTTACTGAGTTGGGCACCTGATGAACACAATCAGCTGAGAGTAACTCCTTTCTTTACTGAAGGGTCTGAGCTCCCACAGAAGCATTTCCTCAAGGGACACACTAGAGTTCCAGAAAGAGAGCTAGAGAAAATCAGACAGGAGAACAAGGTCACCCAAACCAGTTCTAGCAGAAGGTTCTCTCTGCATGGAAAATAGCGCTCCAGTACAAGACAGTCCTGATCCTGGGCTCAGAACTCACTCAGAACAGGATCCAAGAACACTGCACCCCATTCACAAAAGTCTGGCATCAGCACCAGCGAGAGGGCAGCTGAGCACTGTGGGCCCACAGAGCTGCAGAAGTCCTGCTTAAGCCCCATTTCTGAGCACCAAACTGCCCTCTCAACCATTTCCAGGTGCAGATGCTCACTTGCCACCCCCAAATCTTGGGTCCAGTGGAATGGCAAACTCCTGACTCTCCTCCCTGCCCTGCAGACTTGGGTCACGTGTACTGGGCAGTGTACTTGGTGATTCCTCTCCCTCACCCTGCCCTAGGCTTTCCAGGCAAAGGGATTTGCTCTCTGCCCTGTAGCACAGACCTGCACCATTCTGTGCAGCGTCATCAGTTCCACATGGCTAGTGAGCGCCTGAATTATTCTCTGTCGAGATGAGCTGCGAGGGCAAACAACACACCAGGCTTTGAGAAGTTAGCACTTAAAAATGTAACCTATCCTGTCAACACCTTTGTAGATTGTTTATATATTGAAATGATAAGACTTTGGACACAGTGGGTTAGATAAAATGTACTATCAAAATTAACTTCACGTGGGTACTTTTGTTTTTTTTTAATGTAACTGCTAGAAGTTTTTAAATTACCTTGGTGCCTCAAACTTGTGGTTCATGTTATATTTCTGCCATATCATAATGGTATGGGCTGTCCACTACATTACATGGTTATTGTTTGTTTTACCTCTGTTTCATTTCAGGAAGATCAGGCATAGTGCCTTCCAGAGCCCAGAGTGATGTCTCATAAGTGGCGAATATTTCATAAACACTTGCAGAATGAATAGAGCTTTAACCAAAAAGTACCTCATAACTATCCAACCATTCTGAAATATTCACAGAAGTACTAGAAATGATGTGCTACAGTGACCTACCTACAGCACTGACTAGTCTCTTTGGTGTGTGGAGATGATGCCATTCCACACAAGTAGTAGGAATGTACATTCACATCTTTACCACAAGTATTAAGGAAATGAAAATTTCAAAACTACAGGAAACCTTACGCATGTAAGGTCAGGCTTGCACACTTAAAAGTGGAGTAGGTGGGCAATTAATCTGTAACATATTGTAAGTGACTGATCCCCTTTCTCAGATTTAGGCTTTCTTGGTCAGCAGCTCCATGTATTTCTTTGCTGCCCTATAACGAGTCCTTGGACCAGCAGCATGAGGCTCTCCTGGGAGACTAAGGAACTCAAAATTCCATGTTTCAACCTATACTGACTGAGTCAGAAGCTGCACTTTAACAAGCTCTCTAGTTAATTGTTAAGCTCCTAAAATTTGAGAAGACTGGGCTATGGGTTTTTGTTTCTCGACTCTAAAGAAGAGGGCCACTTGGGAAATTGGCTAAGATTCTTTTTCCTTCTTCACACATCTTTTGCTAAAAATGTATTGAGCTTTCACTTTACGTAAGGTGCTATCCAGGGCCCGGGACGCGAGGATGAACCAGACACGTGGTCTTTGGTTGCATAACTTGTGTCTCCCCTGACTGCTGAGTTCTCATTCTTTGTGGAGGTAGCTAGCCACTGTGGAATGGCAGAGAGCACTGCAGAAAGGCTCTGAAGAGGTCAGGAAGGGTGCAAAAGAGAATCTATACACAGCTGCTTCATGAATTTTGCATTCTGAGATGTCCAGAGAAAACAACTCAGCCAATACTGCCTTTCTCTCCAAGAAGGAAATTTTCCCAGAATCTATCTCCATGGAGACCCAAGAACCTACAAAGCCTCCATCAGCATCCTGGTCTCCAAAATCAGATTCAAACAAACTTAATTTCCTTTTATCTGAGTATCTGGAGTAGAGTGAGCTGTCTTACTCTGGAGAAATGCGGTTTTATTTTTTAGTCACATCTGTACGTTCCTGCAAGCAAAAGCAACTCGAACTGGGTCTAAAGCAGTCCAAAAGCTTGCTATGGCTAGTGAATCACAGAAAATCTTCTATGGACTCTCACCAGTACAACTAGAAAATTTAGCCACCAGAATTCTTTTCCTCCACTTCTACAATCCCAACTGCATTCACTTAGTTAAATTAATTGAGTACCTCTGGTGTGAAGTACGAAGGTAACATAAACAGTCTTGTCCTAGCAAGAGAAACTTGTGGATCAACAGGCAATAATTTAAAAATGCCTCTGGCTCCCATTCCTTCAGACACAATAAAACTGTAAATGCTTGGTCTACCAAGCTCCGGGTACTAGAAGGGCCCCTGGTTCACCCTGCCACTTTCCCATCTTCTTTCAGCATTCTAGCCCTACCAAGAGCTCTTGTCCGAAAGCATCTGCCCATCTCCTACCCTCTCTCCCCATTTCTTACCAGGCAAAGTCCTACTCATCCTTAGACCTCAGCTCCAGCGGTGGCTGCTTGGAGAAGCATCCAGAAGCCCAAGCACCTGTGTACAAGCGCAGACCCTGCCCTGTGCTCCTGGAGCCCCTGCCTTATGCCATCCTTAAATTCTCTGCAATCATTCCTACAAGGATCCTGAATGGCACAGACTTTTACATGCTCTAGAATCCAAAAATGTTCAAGCAAGGGAGAAATAAGATTAAAGTTTCCAGACACAATAAGCATAGCATATTAAGCAAAGGAAGAGACCACAAACCCAGGAAAAAAACTGAAAAAAAAATATCTTTAAAATGCCAGGTCCGGGGCTGTTTTAAAAATTCTGCTTTATTTGTCTTTCACACTGTGTCTATAAGCAAGACATTGTCCTCATTTTTCAGTTTAAAAATTGACACTCAGAGAGGGCTAGTCACTTCCTCAAGGTCACTTAGCTAGCAGGGGTCCACCTGTTTTCCTAGGAGTTTGCCTCCCAAGAGGGCAGAAAAATTCCTTTATGGGAAGATAAAGGACAGGAAATAATTGACCTTTAAATGTCATAGGGGAAATCAACAGAATGGTGACATGGGGGCTGGTGTGGGGAGAGATCCTCATCCACAGCATTCCCAAGACATCTCCTCTTCTCTCCTTGGAGACCTGTGCTTCCCCTATCTTAGCATTTGTCAGTGTTTTACAATCTCGTCTGTTTGCCCATCTTTCCCACCTGTGCCAGTCTTTGTATTCACTGTTGGGTCCCCAAGGGAAGTAACCGGCCTCCAAGTGCTTGGTGGAATCTTGCTAACTGAATGTGAGGCAGTGAATAATAAATGATGGGGTGATTGGAAGAGTGGCAATGCCCATGACAGATTTATAGCAAGGAGTATTTAGAGAACAACACTAAATGTCATCCAGCCAAAGCAGGTAGGGCAGCTCCCTGGAGTTCACCTGGGGCATTTGCCTAACAGGACCTCCATGACTTAATCCAACTAGAGAACAGGACTTTTCCAGGTCGCAGCGAACTGATTGGATGGGGCAGCGCTGCAGCACGAAACCTCAGAGCAGGCTCGGTTCAGGGAACTCAAGCCTGGGTACAAAATCAATAATTCCACAAGTGCAAATCTCAGAGAATCCTCGCCATGATTTATTGGTCAGTACATTTGGCACTTGAAGAACAATTTATGCCACAACTTGTAAAACTTTAACAATAGGAAGCACTTGAGAGTTGCAAGGATACACTGCAGACAGACAGAATCCATGTGCTGGCTTTTAGAATAGCACCTACCTCAAATTTCCCATTCTCTATCTGGAAAAGGATCAGGGATACTTGCAGACTCTTTCTTTCTTTCTTTCTTTCTTTCTTTCTTTCTTTCTTTCTTTCTTTCTTTTTTGTTTTTGAGGCAACATCTCCCTATGAAATTTAGTCTGTTCTTGACCTCTCTATGTAGCCCAGGCTGGCCTCAAAATCGCAGTGATCCTCCTGTCTCAGCCTCCTGAGTGCTGGGACTATTGGCATCTACCACCATACCCCATTTGCTTGCAGGACTATAATCACACTTGTTTCCCTGGAAGCTGCAAAAACTCCTCCTCACACCCTATGAGAGTCTTAATATTTCCCCACATCTCCTCATTCCAGCATAATCCACATCTTCATCACCTCCTGGACTCAAACTGAGGCTGTCACCTCCTTCTAGTTGGCTTCCAGCATCTCTCCCTTCATCACTGCTGTGCCTATATTGGTAGTAGAGAAGTTTCACAAAGCCTGGCCAACACTACGAGTAAAAAGTATAACTCCTCCCTGGACATGCTTCTGCATGTTTGTCAGTGCCATAGTTGGATGCTGAATGTCTCCCAAAGGTCCATCTGTAAAGCCTTGGTTCCTGAGTGGCCATATTGGAAGACTTTGGAGTGACAGTATTGGAAGATGTTGGCAGTGTTGGAAAGTGGAGTTTAAGAGGCAGGGCCTAAAGAGAGGTCTTCGGGTCGTTGTACAGTTACCTTCACGGAAGATTGTGGACCCCAGCTCTTCTCCCTCTCTCTCCTCTTTCTCTTCCCTCTCACTCCTCTCCCATTTTCTTTCTCTCTCCATCCCCCTCTGTCCCTCCTCTCTCCCTCCCTCTGCTTTCCTTTCTCTTCCTCCTCCTCTTCGACTTTCCCCTCCTCCTCCTCCTTCT
>RJWT010056569.1:0-10030 GCA_004365215.1 Cuniculus paca
TATGGCTCCTTCTGCCATCAAGATTGTTCTTCTTCTACTGCATATTGGGTCAAGTTTATTTATTCTAAATGAAGGCCACCATACTAGATTTGATAAGCATGGCCAAGACTGCTTTAAATTCCCCATCAGCTTTATTAAACTAACCACGTTTCCTCCTGACTAGAGTCACTCCTTTATTTAACTAAAAGAGCTTGAAATTTTTTTAGTCTGTACTGTGTTGACATTCAAGTTTTTTTCCCAGTCTCTTACTGGTTCAAAACCTGGAAATATTTTCTCAAAGACCTGAGGACCATCTTTTTGAAGTGCAATGATCAAGAAAGATAATGTATATGCTTCCAGTTTTTATGGGAGCACAGGAGGTTAAGTCCAGTAAGTACCTACTGGTGAACCGACAAGGCCTCATCACACTGACCAGTCTCTCTCCTAATCCGCCAGGATGTTGATTACACTGAACTCTCTCTCTTGCTTTTTTTTTTTTTTTGGTTGCAGTCCAGTTCATTTTCTTTACTTTATTGCAATTATCTTGAATAATCTTGCCCATTTAAATCTCCTTGCAATATTTATTATTTATTTGTATATTTTTAATTTAAAGAGAATAAAAAAACAATAAAAACGTTACAGAATGAAAAAAATGTGATATTTTTATACTACTCAGCTAAAAAGAAAGATAAACTAGAGGCTTTTAGAGGTAAATGGATGCATATTCATAAGTGAAATAAATCAGACTTGTATGTGTAAACATTGTATTGTCTCTCTCATGTAAGAAACTGAAAAAGTAAATAAGGCCCAAAATGTACAATAGATAATGTGAAAAGGAAAAGAAACTGCTCAAAAGGAAAGAACAACTGAGATAGGGGAAAGGAGTAAAAAATAAAAGGGAAAATATATATATATATATATATATATATATATATATATATATAATGTACTAATTGTATAAGATAATTGTACTAAGATAATAGTACTATTCATTCTATTAGCTCACTGAAAGGAACAGTTAGTGCTTATGCTGCTTGATCAGTTTCACATGCCAATATCTGGTAATCTGAGCAACTATTTGGAAGACAAAAATATAGAGTATTTATTCTTTTACACCAGCAGCAACTCCCTATCCAGTATTACACTGCTGTATGTTCTTTCTGGTTGATATCACTAATTGTCCTCAGACACTGAATAAATTATTTATATATATGTTGCTCATTGTTTGTGTACCCCCTTCTAAAATGAAACCTTGCTAAGAGTAGGCATCTTTTCTTCTTTTTTTGAGTTGATGTACCCCAAATGCTAGAACAGTATCTAGAACAAAGTTAACAATTAATACTTATTGTGCATTCTAGTTTGAAGGGTGAATATGTGATAGTTAATAGTTTTTAATGTTGGATTTATATTTTATTATCTCAAGATATTCTTAGCTTCAAATGGCTTGAGAGAAGAAAGTGAGCAAAAATTTGAAAGGTGATATTAATGAAAGCACTATTATTGTATTTTATTATTGTATTTTCAGAGTGATGCATTTTTTTTCTACTTTTCTTTTTTTTTTTTTTTTGGTAGCAGGGATCGAACTCACAACCTCATGCTTACCAGGCTGATGCATTTTTTTTTATCCTTACTCCATGGTTAATGTCCACTATCAAGCCAATGGTCAGGTCAAGAGTGCCCAGAAAATTCTAGAAGCAGAATAATGCTAAGACTACAAAATTTAGATAGAAAGCTTACTCAGGAGTCACTCTTGGTTCCAACCAGAGCAATAATTAAGTGTTAGGTCTATATGAAACTATTACCTTTTGTGATGTAGGAGCAGACATTTCAGTTTTTACAGTGTCAAACTGTTATCAATCAGAGAAATTTAACTTTAAATTTAACTTTTCAAACTTACAATTTATTTGACTTTTCTAAACTGATTCCAGAGAGGAGAATTTCCCATGCCTTTCATTCTAGTATCTACATTCTTCCAGAGAGAAAATAAGTTTTTCGTTATGAACATGATATTTCCCTTCAAAACTAATAATCTGAGAGTCATACATTCCTTCTCATGGATTGATATTGCCTCCCATAGTTTCTAGATTATATTCACACACATACATATATATTTGCAATGCATATATCATCCTTAATACATTATTGCTTCTCAGCATTATTTGCCATAATTTCTCACGACCTGATTGCAAATAAAAGTCCATTATCCAGACCATTAGTCATTGTATACTGTGTATCCAGTGTATTCTTTGTTACCAAAACATACTACCCCTGACTGGGTAATTTAAAAAGAAAGATATCTATTTATCACATTATTCTGAAGGATCAAGAAGGTGGAATCATTGTCAGGCTTAACTCTGATAAGAACTTCATGCTAAATGGATCACAAGGGCACGTGAACCTGCAAGAGGAAGTGAACACACAATCAGCCTGGAGGCTATGTACTGATCTCATGATCCAACTCAGATTTTCATCCTTGTGAAATTTAACTCATTCTGGTGAAAATTAACTCAGAGTGTCACGAAATGACTTTACTCCTCATGGCAAAGCTACCAAAAGACCAGGTGACATGCCAGTAAGGCCCTCCTCCAAAGATCCCACCACCTTTCACTTCACCACACTGAAGACCGAGACACCAACACATAAATACCTGGAGGACAAACTACATTAATAGTGCCCAGCCTCTCCGTTTTCTCAACAGTCATAATTCTTTTTAAACGTGATCTGGCATAATACTTTCATACACTTTATAAATCTTCTTCCCCTGCCTTGTAACACCTACTGCTTCCTAAATGTATGATTGATTGTATCAACTTAACCTCTTTTGAAGCCTACTAATACTTTTAATTCTCTCCTTGAAAGATAAAGAGACTAAAATGTGAAGGACGATGATAAAAATTGTGACGATAAATGAAAATCTATATTAAGTTTGATGATAACTCTAAAGAAAGAACATATTTTACATGGAAATTATAAGAACACTTACATTGGATAATATTTTCCTATCAATGAAATAGTTGCTGCTTATTCATATTGAAGTCAAATGATTCTTACTCCCAAAGTCAACGGCTAGAGATTAGCTGGAACCGAAGAACAATGAAACAAATTTGACTGTACTGAGTCATTGACTTGAGAGAAAACTCTGGATCTTTTCAATGGGAAGACATAGGAGTTTTGTGGGAGTTTTCAAAAATGCAGTATTTTGCTTTTGATTAGATGCTGTCAGGAAATGATGTTAATCTATGACTGGGTAGTTTGAAAAATATCTAGAGAATGGAAAGAATCAAGTATGAGTCATCTTTTATGGAAAGCTTTTTTATTAGAAAGACCTTTAATTGCATGAAGCAGTGGCATTTATATTACCTGGAACCAGTAAATATTTGGTCATTTTGTGGTTGATCTTTGTAGGAATAGAGACATGCTTGCATGTCTTATAGTCTTGTTTTTGTCCACATATATCATGATCAAAGACTGATCTTGTCTCATATTTGTTTTTGCAGAAACTTTTATTTTTAAAAGAACACAAACACAAATTGAGGATGGCAGGTCAGCTCCTAGCAAACATTGGTCAGTATCTGGCTCTTAAGGACTGCATTTTTGGATATTAATTCTCCTCTTTTTTTGCCCAAAAAAAGATGAAATCAGATTGCAGGACATTAATGTAAGAGATAAAAGTTTCCACCAGTATTAAATTTTGCTAATCGGGAGACAATTCAAAAAGTGTACCCTGTAGTCAAGTGGATATTAGCTTTCTTTGTTCCTTTTATGGCAAGGTGAGTTGATTAATAGTCTCCCTTGACGGTGGATGTGAGGCAGCATTTACATTCGGGGAAGGGTATATCAGCCAGCTTTAGTGCAGGTAATTATCAGAAACAGCAGTGCTGGCTCCAGGGGAGCAGATCCAGGTTGCTCTATTTCTCCATGTGGGCCTAATCTCTTTAAATACTAGAGTGGCAGTTTGCCATGCAACCTTAGTTCTTGGATGAATTGAAGAAAAATCACTGATTTTGAGCCCTTCTAACATTCTTTGGTGACAAATTCAAGACTCTTTTGTATCTTAGATTTAAAATTCAATGTCTAATTAACTATTAACTTGTGAACTTAGATATCTTCTATTTTTTTCAAGAGCACACAGATATCTTGGAAATATAGCAGAAAACCAATGTTTGATTTACTATTAAATCATTTTGCAAAAAGAAAACTAAAATGAATGATAAATTTTGGCATATATAAAATACACATCATACTTTATCCAAAGTAGAAATTATTCATGTTATTTATCAATATTATTTTACTTTGCTAACATTATTTTTGTTCTGAAAATTGGATTATGATCAATTTTTGTGGGTAATGATATTCCTAAACATGTACTCTTATGTGGAGTATTGTAAAGTTCACACAAAGTAAAATAGTATCATATAAATGTCTATTTATTGTTTTGAAAAGTAACTCATCATTTTGTCTTCAATTTATTGCTGTTTAAATGATTCAGTAATGATCATCTTCATTTTTATATATAGAGCAAATTTCTGTAAATCTTTCACTTCATTTCTCAATAGCCATGCTTCTTACTTCTGATACAACGCCTTGATTTTGCTATTTAGATTTTTGTATCTTCATGTCAATTCAGTTGAGAAAAAATAGTGAAAGAATATGGATGTGAAAGTGCTTGAAGAGCCTTTCATCTGAATATAGGCCTGATTTGAGTTAAGTCAGAAAAGCATTCACTTGTTTGTGTCTGTGTTTGTGTGTTGTCCTCTCAGGAAAAAAATTGTGTTCTGAGTTTGTGCACACAACTTGAAGAATCAACATTCAGTGAGCAGCTACAGGATTCTGGTGACCGATAATGTTTGAACAAGGATTTGCAGATAAAATTTAACACAGCCTAGTCCATGTACATATAGGAATACTAGATTATAGCAAGTTGTTAAACAGAAAAGATTTAAAGATGATTCATGTTAGTTCCTCCCAGGTAAAATTGAGGTAAACAAAACAAAATAAAAAGTGGCATGTCCCAAGCTCCACAAAGAAAGCACATTGAGGTCAAAAGTTTACATTTAATCTTTTACTACATTATTTCCATAAAAATCTAATTAAAATAACTCTTCTTATCTTTTAACAGTGATCACATGCAGGTTTCAGTAATAACAGTATTCCAGTTTTTAATCTCCAACAATGTACTAGAAGAAGGAATTATAAAGAGGTCAACTAAGATTGATTTGTAAGTAGTTGTAAGTGTAAGGCTTCCCATTGCTGGGACAAAATACCCAATGTCCATAACTTGAAGGATAGCATGAATTACTTGGCTCACTGCCTCAGAGGTTGTAATCCATGATCAGTTAGTTTATAGGCAGAAACATAACAGCAGAAGGATATGATGAGCCAAATCCGCTTGTTTAGTGACAGCACAGCACAATGAAAGAGGACCAGAAAGACATACCTCTGAAAGCATGCCCACAGTGACTCACTTGCACTGGGTCCCACTTCCTTAAAACATGTTCAGCTAGATCATCATTGGATTAATTCACTGAGCAGTATACAACTACCATCATACAATCATCTCACTGGGAGTCTCTTAATTCAGAGAGGTTGACAAGAAATATTATCTGTCACATTCCACCTCTTGTCAATTTGACACTGAAACACATTTCCTGAAACCAAACTTTATCTCCAAATATAAATAATAGCACAGTCACACTTCTACCTAGATGATGTATTTATCCCATGTAAAACTGAAGATGTATTAATCTATTTCCCAAATCTCAACATTTCCAGAACTGTTTAAAAGTCCAATTCCAAAGTCTATTCTGAGACTCAAGGAAAACCCTTAGCTTTGAGCCTAAAACAAAACAAAACAAAACAAAATAAAAAACAAACAAACAAACAAAAAAAACAGTTAAATACTTCCAGGATACAATGACATAGAATAAATATTCTTCTCCAAAATGGCAGACTAAAGCAATAGAAAGCAATATTAAAAGCCATCTAAGCTAACAATAAGTTCTGTACCTCTATGTCACATGGTGGTGGAATGTGACTTCCAGAGGGTTTAGGTGACTTTAACCCTGAAACCTTGCTCAAACGGTCTCTTTTATACTGGCTCTACCTGTGACTTTCCAAGGCAGGGTTCCATGTTCCTGGTGTTTCAGTGTTCCTGGAGTAACCACTGCACCTTCGTCTTCCTTCCTGTAGGTTCAAACACTCCTTTATCAGGAAAACAGTACCTCGCCTCTGAAGAATTTCCTTTGAAACATGGGTGGAAATCTCCAAGACCCCACAACTTTTGCATTCTACATACCCAAAGCATCAATACCACTGTGAACAATGCCAGTGACTCCTGTCAGCTCTAGGCTTAGCTTAACCCCATGGGAAAATGGCTGCTGAAGATAACTTTTATTACCTGAATGACTGAGCTCAGTGAAATGACACCTAGAAACCAATTTTATAGTTGGCTTTTCTCCATCAGGAGGGCAAAAATTTTTCTTCTGTGAATGAAAAGCTTATAATCTTCACCTTTAATCCAGTGATGGGTGGCACTTTGTTTATTCCTGAGGCCCTCAAAATTTCTTTCTTCTTGTTCAGTTTCAAAAGACTTTTTTTTTAATGGAGCTAGTCTCCCCAACAATTACACCACTCTTAACTCCAACTTTTCAGGTCATTTTTCTAGGCCATAATTTTAATTTTTCAAATATTTCTATTCTATTCTTCAAGCCCTATTCTCACTACAAATCAGGCTAAAACCATCCAACAATCACCATGCCATAGCCTGATGGTTAAGGTGCCATGAAATTTCCACTACCAGGTGAATTATTTTACAGGTCTTAACCTCAGTCTCTGAAGGGTCTTAAGACATAGTCAAAATGCATCCACATTCTTTACAAAAATGTAATAAAAATAGCCTCTAATCTAATTTCCAATATAGTCTCCCTCCCAACTGAAATGTCAGGAGCCTGACTTTCATTGTCCTCTTCTTATTTGCATTATGGTCTCCTGTGCATCAACCAAAATCACCCGTAAAGATTGTATCACAACATTCTCAGGTTTCTCTAGACCACTTCTCCAAACTTTCCCAAGCTTCTCTCTCAAACTAGTTCCAAATGTTTCTGAACCACATGGCCAGTTATAGACATAATAATATTCACATTTCTCTGAGACCAATTTTCTACACTGGTGAGTTTTTTCATTGTTGGGACAAAAAAACCATAACCATGGCTACCTTTTCAGAGGTTTGGGGCAATGGTCAGCCAGTTCTAAAGAAAAACTCCATGATGGAAGTTAGTGGTGCAACAAAGTTGTTCAGTTTTTTTTGGCAAGAAAATAAATGGTAGGGAAGTGCATAACAAGACATATACCCTCCAAAGTCATGCTCTCAGTTATCCATCTTCTGCAGCTGCTCCATCTCCTAACAGCACATTAAAATATAAACATGAATGGATTAATTAGTCCACTTATAACTACTATACCCACACGATCCAATCACCTCTCCAGGTGTCCCTTAATTCTGTAAAGTCAACAAATAAGTTTTATCTTCAATATAGCATGCAAGGTATGAAAAGACAATTAAAGATCTGTAATATAGAATTAGCAAGGTAAGTATTTACTTGATTGTTAATCAAAATAAATAATTTTTGTCTTTCCTAATGCCATAGAAATGGCTAAAACTCTTATCCCATATCCTACAAATTTTTAATGTATGTAGTAGAATGTTTTTTTTTCTTTTTCAGATTTTGAAAATACTCTTTATTCTGGCAATTACACATATTAGAGTAGATTAAGAAATCAAATAATCAAAATTCCACTGAAGTTTTCTGCAGATAAAAAAAGTATCTTAATCAAAATTCAATATAAACAGTTGGAATAAACCTGAAATAAAATAAAGGAAATAACATATTTGGGGGTATGAACATACTAAAAGGTATCATAGCAGTAGAACACTGAGAAAGAAAGGACAGATATTCTGCTAGAATTGGGATAAAATTAAAATTATTTCTGACTATAATTTTTACCTAATATTGCATAAATAATGACCAAGTAATCTACTTATATTTGTAGATTGTTTCTACAATTTTACTTCTGATAGATTACCATAATGTTCAGACAAATTCATAGATCTATTAGTTTTTGACAAACAAATAATTATCAAAAACTTATTACTTACCAGGCATCCTTTTATGTACTACACTGCAGGTAGCAAAACTAAGGGTGCTTTATTCTAGGAACTACAAACAATTAGTCAGTAATAAAAAGTATCAAAAAGACATTTCTTGAGAGGATGCAGTTATATAATAAGAAATTCATGACAAATATAAAGTGAAAAAACAGTGGAGTCAGTTGATAGTGAATACCTGAACTACACAGTGGAATTGTTTGCAATATTCTTCAAGGAAGTCAGTCTAGACTACATTGTAAAGCTGGGTTGTGAGCAACATCTTGAAGCAGGAATAAAATGCAAGCAAAGAAAAGCATTCCAGGTAAGGGAAATTCCATAATGAGCTATCAAAGTTGGAATATGCCTGGAGTGTTTGAGCAACACAGAGAGGTGTACTGTATGGTTCACATGGAGAAAACAAGGGCAAGAATAGTAAGTCACTAATACCTCTTCTGACCTCAGGTCCCGACCCTAATATTCTTGTTCTAAGCAGTGTTACTGTGCAGACTAATCACAAAAGAATCCTTGGATTGTCCCTTCACTAGATTAAAGGTGGTATGTAGAAGCTTTGCTGAGATCCATTGCACTAAAATTTCTATTCAGATTCAGCACCTCTTCCTGTTGTTAGAAATTACTACACACATTGTGAAAGGATAGCTTTTTCATTACTTAAAACTGAAGTATGAAAATTGTTGCTATATAAAATGATTCTCAGATCAACTAAACATGACTCTCAGATCAAATAGAACCAGAGCTTCCATCTATGACTTTTATTGGGTAAGATGCTTGCATTACTGTAATTCATGTATCTTGATATAGGAAATGCTTTGAAAGTGTGCTGATCACAATGCTCTGGAGAAGTTTTCTGTGTTCGTCATTTGTTATTTGAATTAATTCTATCAGGTGTGTTTACTTTTTAAAAAGTTTTCCTCAAAAATTATTATATTTTAATACATATTTTAAAAACATGAATTACTATAGCTTATATCTATTTTCCTCTCTTAGAATCCTAAACAATTCCCTCTGGAAATCTACTGAATATAATGTATTTTCCAGGGTTTCAGATATTAAACTCTACATGAAAACACTAGTTCTTTCATTTACCTCCTTCTCACGTATTTTTTCTTATGTGAAATATCAGTATATACACCAGAAAGCTGATGCAAAATATTTCGAATTATATCTTGCAAACATCACCTTATGTTTCCTCAGCATCACTGGCTGCATATTTTTGACAGTCGGAAATCCTTTGGCAGGGTTGAGATATGATTTCCTACTTTCTTTTTAAAGGAGCCAAATGGGTGAGCAGCTGGGAGCTCCTGGCCTTGGAGAAGTCTATTCATAAGAGATCAAGTCACTGGCACAGTTACAGCATAATCTGAGTAGCTCCTTGACTTTTGCTCTCTGACAGACCAAATGAAAAAAAAAAGTTCTAAAAATAAAAGTTACTATTTTTCACAATTTTATAAAATAACTTAGTTTATAGATGTGATCTCCACTACTAAATTTACCACAAAATGAAAACATTCCTATACAATGCATGTATATGAGGGATATATTCTCAGCATAAGTATTTGATTGCAGTTTATGATTTTTGTGGTTTACAGGGTTGTGGATAAAAGGCAGGAAGATGTTGCCTAGTATTAGAAGAAATTTATACCTTATCCATCAGTTATTTAATTATTTAATTTTTGATGTATATATTTATATATGTAGCAAAAAATGTATACAGATTTCAAGAAAGGAAAAACTTGTAGAATTTTTTAGTACTAAATTTATTTAGCTATCCTGAGATTAATACAAATTACCTACTACCTCTATAATTTCAAGAGGTGTTCAAAGTGGTGACCATTAGCTTCCAGACATTTTTTATTATTTACTACATATATATTTACTATATATAAT
>RJWT010056570.1:0-10014 GCA_004365215.1 Cuniculus paca
GGGTTTCTAAACAAGACAAAGGGAAATCCTCAATGGCTGCAACCATGTATTCTGCTAGCCTTAAAATAGCTGTCCATGCCATCAAGTACAACAAAATCAAACAAATCAGAATAAAACAAAAGTAATCAGAACAATGAAGACAATACGAGCCTCAAATCATGACAACAGATCAACAGTGGTCACTTCCCTCCCCTCCCAAACAACTCCTCCCCTTTGACCCTCCCAACATGTACCATGCACCCTGGACCCCATTACATGGGTGAATTTCATGTTGTCTCCCTAGTGTGACAGACTGGGGAGTTGGTGGGGTCCATAGTTGATCTTTCTAACCTAATCTTCAAAGTATGATTCACCAAGAAAAGAATTTTCACCTAGGTCACCACCGTCACCATTCCCAAGGAATCGTCCACCCACTATGTGAAAGGACCAGTGATGTCCCTTCCTGAGTTATCTCTGGTTGCTTTCAGAATGCCAGTCTCCATGTTCTGTGTTGTTTAAACTGTGGTTCCCAAACTTCGCTATATATCAGCATCATCTGAAGATCTTGTTAAACACAGTCTCTGGGGTGGCCCGAAGATTCTACATCAGCGAGCCCCCAGATTCTGTGTTTTTAATGCAGCTCTGTTGATGCCGATACTGGTAATTCAAGAAGCCAAAGTTTTAGAATAATCATTGCTGGTCACCTGCCCAATAAACCAACAGGAAAGGAAAAGCACAGTTGTTTATCTGCAAAATTCTATTTCAGCCACTGTTACTTGTAGTCTGTAGCTCATCCCGAATAAAATTGCTTTTCACATTGGAAACTGATAATTTCTACTTAAGTATTTTAATATTTATCAGAATTATACCAGCTAGTTTATCTAACATCTTGGTTTCTCAGTTCTCAAGTAAAACAATTCCAACAGTAGCAAATTTTGTCATTACATACAAAAAACACATGCGACTGATTCTTTGGTGATGAACAGTCACTCATCCTGTTCCATCCCCTAGTCCTAACCCCACAGCAATGTCATTCTTAATGAATGAAAGAAACATGTTTCCTTTTCTTACCTAAGTGAAATAAGATGAAAACTTATAACTAGGGAGCAACTCTGTGTAGTCCTGCTACTTTGCAGAATTCCAATGATATTCAGTAAAATCACTCACCATAAGCAGGACCTGTCACAGTTTCAATGATTATTGCAGAGTATTAGCTGCATTTCCTTGTAATATAGCTGTGACTATGCAGCTGAATCTCATGATTTTCCATAAAACATAGCTCACGTAACTAAAATATGTTGTAAAGGGATTGTTGGTATCTATAAGGTGTCACTATATGCCAGGTAAATTATATTATATACTGATTATAGCTGCTCCTTGACTTATGACAAGTTTACATACTAATAAACCCGTAATAAATTGAAAATATCATCAGCCAAAAATGCACCTACTACACCTCACCTACTGACATCACAACTGAGCAATGCAATGCAATGGATGTGTGTTTTCCCCAGGATCCCATGGCAGAGGAGGAATTGTAGTTCACTGCACAGCGCAGCATCGCATCTTTCTCTCTTTCTCTCTCTCTCTATCTCTCTCTCTCTCTCTCTCTGTCTCTCTCTCTTTCTCTCTCTCCCTGGCTCTTTTTTCTCTTTTTTCCCAGTACATATGCCTAGCCTGGGAGACAATCAACTCCAACTTTTAAAGTACAGTTTCTACTTTTACACCACTATAAAATTGCAAACTCATAGGCTGAGCAATCGTAAGTCAGATAATGTCTGAGTGTTATAAAGAACACTTTACGAAAAGAAGGATCGAAATACCACATTGGGAAAATTGTAGCTTATCTCATGTTGAATATCTAGTGTTTCCAACCTAAAAAAGCACTTCCTACTAAAATGGTCTAAAAAAGATGACAAACAAGTAGGTATGTATTTACCTTGTCTATTCACTTTCCTCATCTCTGGAACAAAATACCTAACACTCAAACTTAAAGGTTAAGTTTATTTTGGCTTTTGGTGATGGTTCATCACTGGCTGGCTACAAGGGAGAAATACTTAAGAGTTTTGGGAGGGAGTTCTATATTTAAACCATAATACACCCTTTTCACATCACTAAATGTGTGACAAAAATTTTGTGATATCCCTCATATTGATTCAGCCCATGGCTTCAGCAAATAATTTGAAGGAAGAATTTAGGTCTAAATCTAATGAAACTTCTACAGATAACACATAGAAATATAGAATGCTAGAAAACATACAAACTAGATAAACAAGTTAAAATTTCATCACCTTTAGAGATAAGTAATCAAATATATAGAAGAGTGCCAAGATAAACAAAAATTAATTTAACATATTTTTTATTATAAACAAGTACACCAAATCCAACTTTAGTATGGCTAATGGGGAAAAAATTCATTGTAGTATCTTCTCTAATTTATGAAGATTTGAAACATTTCAAAGTAAATATTAAAGAAAAGTCTCAAAAAAAATCAAGGCCACTGATTAAAATTAAAGGCAGTGCCAATGGCTGGCATGACACCAGGATAACTCTAGGATTATCACCTTGGGGACATTACTTTGATCACTCTTCCCCAAAAACATGTTCACATCCTTAACACCCCCACTTTTCAGGAGGGATATGTGATGACTATTTGTGTCCGAGTGAGAACAAACTCTTATCAAGTACAAAGTATGTGAGAGTTGAGGAAAGGTGACACTCTGTCACACTACAAAGTGTTCATCTGAGACGATTGCTGACCAGTTCTGGGGCTTTAAGAGAGAAAGCACAGCAAGAGACCTCAGACCTCAGCATCTCCAGGTCAGCTGTGTAAGAGGGAGAGCACAGATGACCCAAACACAAGGCAAAGCTGCAGTTGGTCATTGCATGATAGGTCAAGATCACAGGTGGGAAGCAAAAAATTAGCACCTCAGAATATCGTAAGTATGTTAGACTCTACCAGAGTATGTGATAATTTTGCTTCAGATTAAGGAAATTATTAAAAGACAAAAATTACAGTAAATTTAAAAATTTAACTGGATTTTATTTATGATTCTAGGATTTGGGTAGTCCTCAGAACCAGAACAGTTTTAAAATACTCCCAGCCTACAATATGGCCAGGTTTTTACGGATAGAACTCAGAAGTGAGCTATGCCAGTTAATCTTAACTGATAATTTGACTGGATTAAGAGACTCTTGGAGAAATGGCTGGATTATGGTGAAGCAATATTCATCACTGATTAAAATCATTGATGGTCCTACAAAATACACTGGTAGGAGGTGGACCCAATTGAAGGTGGTGTCTAGAGGCACAATGTTAGAGAATTTATCTCTCTCTCTTTTCTCTTTCTCTCTCTCTCTCTCTCTCTCACGCTCTTTTTTCTCTTACTCTGCTTCCTGAAAACTGTAAGGTAAGCAGCTTTTCACCATGATGTTTCCATCTTTAAGCCAGCAAACCATTGACTGAAAGTTCTGAACCATGAGCCAAAAATAAATAAATAAAATCCTCTCCTTCTTTAAATTGCAGATGTCAGGCATATTTTTCCTTGGCAATAAAAAAGCTTAAAAGTGCATGAAATGGAGAGACAAAAGCAAGATACAGGACCCAATTGGTTTGTCTTCTTTTAGTCTTCTATGATTCACTAAAATTCATCTGTTGTAGTTAAATAAAGCTTAGTAATTTATTACAGGAGTGTGAGGCTATATTGATTAGTTTCTCTTATCCTGAATGACTCCACATTGATTTAGTCTATTGGGCACAGCATGGGATTCTAGTCCAAATCAATGTCTTCCTACAAATTTCACTTAACAATGCAAAAGACCACTAAGAGCAATCTTAAACTCAGAAATAGAAAAGACAAGTTATGTAAACTGACATGACTGTAAGTGCATGCACTACATGGTCTTGTCAGAAGAGCTCAAGCAAAAAACCCATAAGTTGATATGATGTTTTTAACATAAAAAGTAGCAAAGTTAATACAGGCTCAGAAGGGCTGTCTTTCAAAACAAGTTTACTTAGAACCTCTGCTCCTATTACACAGATGTTAATGCTGAATAAGAACTTTAGGGATTCATGACCTCTTTGCCAGCTAGAAATTGAGGAACAATTAAGGTTTATTTTACTATGATTATCCTTGTGATTTTTTATATTTTACTACTATTTTGATATTTTACTACAATTATTCTTGTGATTTTTGATATTTTATTATATTAAAATCTAGGAAATTGTCACAAAGCTACCTTTTAGCATCACTATTATTGTGCATGTGTATGTGCACAATATCCAATTTGTTAATCAAAGATCAATTATCATTTTTCTGTACAGTAATACAGTCTACAAAACTAATGAAAATAATATGAGTTCAACATATTCATTTCCCAAAGTTATACATATTAATTGAGAATCACTGTTTACAAAGTTAACACTTCAAACAACTCAGAAAAATTACTTTGGCACATTCAAAAACCAATAAATAATGATTTAATGCAAATTTAAAATTGTATTCCATCTTTCTCTATAATCACATACTGTTTCTTTGTTAGTATAAAATTTTACACTTCACCTAAAAATCGAACTGCATTTTTCAGCTAGATAATGTTGCTTTTCAAAATAACTTTTTCTGATTTGAATTTATGCTGTAATAGATAGGAGAGTCGATACCACTACAAAATAAATTTTGACCTTCTACTTGAGCAGATTTATCCTTTGGTTATATGTATTTTCTCTACTTTTCATAGGGTTTTTGAAGGAAGTGAAATTAGATGACTATATTAAATTTTTAATATTTCCTCTAAGAACCATGTCTTCTTTATTTATAAATTCAGTTATATACGCTGTATGATTATTCATCAGATTTTGTTCTGAGTATATTTTACTTGTTAGAAAAATATCAAATCTTTGTCAGGTTCTACCATTAAAGATACTCTTTTATATTATTTAAGTATAGTGACCAGAATCCCCTAAAAGTCTTTGATTATTGCTTTAGCGTATTCTAAAACCATGGGGAAAATATGTTAATACAGTAGTTAAGAGAGGACAACATGTATATTTACATAGTACATCTGTTGATGTAATGAATCCTGTTACTGTATGGTTATAATAGCATTAAAAATGCAAATAAGGATGCCAGGAGCTTTAATTTGACACAGAAAGAATATTCAAGGGAGTGAGTTTTGTATTGTCTAAACATAATTGATACAAATTATTTAAGACGCTGCTAGATGTAATTCAAGTTGAACAAAATAATAATTTATGTAGGTTGATGTATAAAACAGTTTTGAATCAATCTCTCCTTTATCCTCACTTCCTCACTGAATACCAGAAAGGTAGTCACAAGCATCCCGATCTTCCTACTTCCTTCTGAATGGCATTACTGAGTGGTCTGCTTCATTTCTTCCTAGTTTTTATTTACTTTCAAGATTTATTGAGGTATAGTAAAAAATAAAAACTGTACACATTTACAATATATAATGTTAAATATACATATATATATATACATATATCTATAGCAAAACGATTACCACAAACTAATTAACACATCTAGCATCTCATATAGTTAAGGCGTGTACATGTGTGCATGCATAGGTGCATGTGTGGTGAAAATACTATTAACTGTAGCTGCAACATTATGAAACAGTTCTCTGGAACTTATTCACCCTACATAACTAAAACTTTTGTGCCCTTTGACCAACATTCAACTCTACCCTACCACTCATCACTGGCAATAACTATTCTACTCTTCAACTGTTTTATATTCCACATATAAATGAGATCAAGCAGTCTCATGTCTTTCAGTGCCTGGTTAACTTCACTTAACATAATGTCCTCCAGGTTTTCATGTTGTTGCAAATGGCGGTTATTACCTGCCTTTTGTTATTGAATAAATTCTTCCCTTGCACAAACTTATCCATTTGTCTGTCAGTGGACACTTAGACTGATTTCATATCTTGGCAATTGTAAATAATATTGCAATGATTATGAGAGTGCTGATGTCTCTTCATAATACTGATTCAATCTCCTTTTGATATATACCAGAGTTGCATTTCCGGATTATATAATAGTAGCTCTATTTTTTAACTTTTTGAGGAATCACTAATCCATCTTCTATTATGATTCTACTTACTTATATTCCATCCAAATTTGTAGGGATTCCAGTTTCTTACATTTTCACCAACACTTATCTTTTGCTTCTTTTTTATAATACCCATTCTAACAAATATGAAATGATGTTTCATTGTGGTTTTTAATTCATACTTTCTTGATGGTTTCAGATTTTGAGAATTTTTTACCTATCTGTTGGCTATTTGTAGGTTTTCTTTTGAGAAATGTCTATTTAGGTCCTTTGCCCAATTTTTCATTTAATTGTTTACTTGGTTTTGAGTTGCTTGAGTTCATATATCACATGTGTAATTTCAAGATATTTCTGGCAATCTGTAATTGATCTCTAATTCTCTCTGATTCTTTCTTTTGCAATGCAGAAACTTTTTAGTTTGATGCAATATTATTTGTCTACTTTTGCTATGATTTTTATATGTCTTTACTTTCTACTAGCTCAGTTTGATTCTCTATGAAAAAATCACAAACATAAAATGTTTGCAAGTGTAGTGATAAAACAATTTGCAACATGAATATTTCTCTGTAAATATACATATTCTGCTAAACAAAGACATCCCCCAAGTGTGCTCAGGTACCCTTCTAACATCCCAGTGAAAATCCAAGAAATCTTACCGGAGAGATATGAACAAAAAATCTACCTAAACTAATTGGAGTGCCCTAGTTATCTGCTGAGACCACAGAACACAGAACTAGAATTAGAACAACTGTCCATTCTGTACATTCTCTTCACAGATACCTAACATCTCCCTTCACCTTTGAAGACCATTCCTACTATTCATTTTATCTGCCTTAACTTGAACAACGGGGCAAAGAACAAGAACAAATATTGTCCCTCTTCTGCTTGAATCTATTGCCATCATAGCCCAGTGAATAAAAATTTGGCCAGAGTTCCTATTGAACTGAAGGTCGTATTGGATTTTTTAAACCAATCATTTCAAGTTGAACTTCAAACCTTTAAAGGAAGCCACCTGCACATCTCTAGCAATATGGTTTTGGCTCCTAGGTAATGTCTGTTCTCTAAAGCCCAGGGCAATAGTCATCTGCAATACAAACACAAAAATACCTTTTCAACAATTCAGTATTGCCATCATTTTTGAAATGTTTTTTTATATCCTCATATCAACTTCTCTCTTTGCATATGCTTTTTCTTTATTATGAGTGGAGCGCTTTGATTCCTCTCATTACACTTGATGGTTGATAGAACACTACACCAACTTTATTTAGGCTGAACACAGTTAATCCAATAAAATTACAAGCACATTTGTTATTTTGAAGTAAAAATGTTTTTCCTTCTAAGGGATCAATTTGAAAATATTCAGCCGAAAAGGAAGCATTCTAACAACCTCGTCTAATCATGTTTCGAAACTGTAGCACGCACCCTGTTAAATAAGATGTTATAGACAGAGGCACTGTTGCTTAAGTAGTGCATAACATCAGTAACTGTGTTAGATTTTCTCCCATCACTGAGACAAAGCATCCAACACCTGAAACATAGAGGAGAGAAGGTTTATTTGGCTCACAGTTTCCAATGGGCTCAGTCTGAGGTCAGCTGGTTCCAAGGTAGAAACAGCATGGTGGAAGGAAATGGCAGAGGGCAGCTACGCAGGTCCCTGAAGTCAGGAAGTAGAAAAAAGGGAGGAGACAGAGAGGGCGATGCACCCCACAAAGCCACAGTTCATGTTCCTCACTCCTTCATACCAGACCCCACCTTCTATCAGCACATTAAGCTGTGAACTAACTCATCAATCTATTAAGCCACTGGTGAGTAGAGAAACTCTGTGCTCAGATCACCTTTTGAAGACATGAGATTTGGTGGGATGGGGAATTTTAGATTTAAATCATAACATTAAACCACATTACTTTCAAGTAAGAATCTATTTTTTTAAAAAGGACAAAGTCGATCAAGAGTATCACCACTAAATATTATATCCTATGGGAACAGCAAAAAGATAGACTAAAACTGCAGAATAATTTGAGTCATCTTGCTTTGAAGATCATCATTTGATCTGCAGGAGACTCACCTATGAATTCTGCTGATGAGCAATTTTCTAATTTCACTCAACCACAAATCTCTTTGCTCTTCAAAAGATGAGTCACATAACAAGATAAGAAACCAAAATAGAAACAATGCTTTTAAGTAGAGTTTATTTTTTATAAAATTATTTTAGAATATTTCAATTATGTACCTTTGTTGGTAGAAGGGTATTCATTTATTGTCCTATTTAAATATTTAGGAACACTTTTGGCAGCACAAAGACAGCATACTTCATGGACATTCTTTCACCTTATACCATAATTTAATATTCAAATAATTTTTAGTTTGCTTAAGTCTCAAAATTTTACCTAAGTAATTTACATGTTTGGAGACTTGTAAAACATACTGCTACTTTTTAAAAACTCACTCAAATTTCTTGGTTCTGCTCAGTCCAGTAAGAAGATGGCTGATTCTAATAGGTTCAAAAGAGACACTGAAACCTAACTTTGGTACTGCTTAAAAAAATACTAAAAACAATAAACAGAAAGTTAAAAAATCAAGGTAATTGCTTTATTTTCTTTTTGAATAGAAATTTAAAAAGTCATACCTTAGTATTCTGCATTTTTTAGATTTTGTATTTGCCTATTTTGAATTCATTCTGCAAGGGCCAGTTTTATTAGCTGTATTTTCTAACGTTCTCCATTCTTGGTGCTTTGGCACCATGGCCCTTGTAGGAGGACCTAATTCTCCCAGGCAGGCTGCTGCTCTCTCCACAAGCCAATTCTTAATGGCAGCAAAGGTTGGGCATGAGCAGGTTTTTCATATACAAACCTACCCATCTTGGATCTGTAGCCCCAAATACCTCCTTTTCTACCTCTTGCATAGCTAGCCAATATTTCCCCAGCCCCAAATCATCTGGAGGCAGATGTCAGAGAGCTAGAGACCATCCCCATGTCCAGGAACCACTGGCATTATGCAACCTAACCAATCTTAAATGTTTGTTCTCTCATGGAAACCACGACAAAGGCTGTGGCCTTGACTTCTCTCCAGCCCTGTTCTGCGTTCTGACCACACTGTTGAACCCCTGTGCCCCTGCGTGGCATGCACTGACTAATTCTCTTGGGTCTGTGAGCATAATAAACTTTTTCCTTCCAAGTTTCAGTCTGTTTCTTATGTGCGCACACCAACTTTATCATATGTGTTGGAGAACCAAAACATACTTTCTTAAAGCACTTGGTCTAAGTAAACGTGAAATACAAACAGAGCCTGCATCCCTAGGAATCATGTGCAGAGTTTTCAGAATGAAGACTCCCCTGACCATCTGTGACCATCTGTGGTGGACTGACAGCTGGTGGGCAACTTGTAACACCAGCTGAACTGAATCAGCATGGTGCTAGGTGTGGATGGTGCACCTAAGGATTGTTGCCAACATAAAAAGGAGACCTGGAGATGGAGAAGTGGCGTTGTTGTTTCTCCGTACTGTTGATTCTCTTGTTGTCATTTGTTCTCCTGGAGGAGCTTGTCGAGCTTCTTTCTTGATATGAACTTGGATGTTCTTATCATCATAGAAGCTTGGGACCTTGTTCATTTTTGGGGAGCCCTGGTCCTTACTTCAAGCGTCACTTCCTGGCTCCAGTGCAGAACTTCAACCTACTGGCACAGATCCTTCATCCCACTGGCAGAGACTTTCTGGCTTGCACTACTGACCTTGGGCCTTCCCAATGCAGATCCATGAAACAGACTTGCATGAGACATTGTTGTGGGCCATAGTCCTCCAGCTGGACTCATGGGAGGCATTGTCATGGGCTCTAGGTCTTCAGCTGAACTCATGCAGGATGTTGCCATGCGATCCAGGTCCTCGGGTGATTTCTTTGTGGTCTATAGTGTGTGGACAGATTTTCTGCAGTTTTTGTGTTGGACTTTTTGAGTGACTATTATAAAATAA
>RJWT010056571.1:0-10006 GCA_004365215.1 Cuniculus paca
ATATACAAGAAACCAATACAGTGGGATGTCACATTTTCCTTTACACATTTTTATATTGTTTGAATGTTTACAATATGTTTCTAAAACCACTGGAATCAGGAAAGACAATGAAGAGTCTTAATAATTTAGAATATGTTTCAAATGCTAGTAATATTATGCCCAACTGTGGGGAATCTGAATGGTTTAAAATATTTCTGCTTTTTGTACTTTTCAAAATTACCTCCCATGAGTATCTTCTCCTTTTTTAAATCAGAAAAATAGGTGTAATTTTAAATAATTATATGCAATTTAAATTGTAGCATATGGTCAAAGTCACGTATAAAATATGCACAGCATACAGCCTCTAAAGACGTACACCTAAAAGTTCATGGTAATTAAATGGGTGGTAGGATTATGGATTTTTCCTTCCTTCTGCTCATTTCCAATTAACAGCTGAGTGATGTGAAGATCAATGGTTGAAATGACAGTAGTTTTATCATTATTATAATTGATGTGCTCATTAGTACCTACGTTCTCTCTCCTCTGGCTTCTTACATGCTTGTTATTCCATGCAGCAATGTTAATTATTGTGAAAAAGCACTGGAATGAATGGCTAAAAGTAGATCCAATGGTACCAGGGAGTCATAGGTTAACAGAAAAGCCTACCTCCTACCTTAAGATGAAGAGATGTCGGAAACATTATGCACATAGGGTTATCAGTGTCTTTCCTGAAAATAACAAAACTCACCATCCAGATACTGACTTCCAACAGCTATGTACAGTTAATTCAATCCCACAATCAGTCAAGAAAATCACTACCTCTTGTTTTTTGTTTGTTTGCTTTGTTTTGTTTGATTTTTAAACAAAACTGACCAATGGTTGTGCCTTCTAAAACTGAAACCTAAACATCAGAATTGATCTTTGGCAGGAAGTATTTCGATTAAAGAGGAGTATTTAACCAAGGTCCCTCACCCTGAGGATCTTTATCTTCCAAAAATCTCCCATTTCATGACCACTGCTACCACTATCCTGGTCCCAATAAAATACCAATTCTTTTCAAGTAGCCTAAGCATAAATGAAATTCTTTATTTTCATCACTTGATGAAGAGTAAAATTTTCAAGAATTCTTTCCTATATGAAAGCACAGCCATATAACCTATGAAGAGTAAAGGCCAAATGGATACACCAAAATTTTAACAATTGTTATATCTAAAGGTTAGTATAGTGCATAGTTATTTTGACTATTCTTTAGGTTTTTAAAAATAAAACATTTACATTTTTACTGCATAATCAATATTTAATTATGTATATAGCTTTCTTCATCTCACAGTATTTTCTTCTAATATATCTGTGACTATTGCTTCTAGCTAAATTCTTCTATTTTCTACTCAAGAATAATAATGCTGTATTGATTTTACATTTTCTATTCTCATTATTATTATCTTAATAGAAATTTTCCCAATTTTCCTCTGTATTCTTGGAAAACTCTAATTTGTTCTTCATGTCAATTCTATAATTTTTTCCCTACAGGACAGATTCTATTCTTCAATCACTGTTAAAATATTAGCTTCATTCCCATATTCTTCCATCTCTCTTTCATTATACTCTGCCATATTTTCATTTAGCCCATTCTCTCAAACAGTATATAATTTTATTATTTCTCAGAAAAATGACTTGTATTTCATTAAAAGTGTCAAATTGTTTCCTAAAAATTTATCCTTGATTCATAAATATTTCATTTTCAGATGAAAATTTTCATGTGTGTTCAGTTTCATGTTCCCTTTCTTTTCTCCAGCAATGTCCATTTAGTATGATGTTGGTTGTTGATTTGTTATAGATGGCTTTTATCAGATTGAGATAAAGACCATGTATTCTGATTTTCTGTAGTTTTTGTAATGAATGAGTGCTGCACTTTATTGAAAGCTTTTTCTGCAACTATTGAGATAATCATGTGATTTTTATCTTTGACTCTGTTGATATTATGTATTACATTTATTGATTTGCATGTGTTGAACCATCCCTGCATTCTGGGGACAAATTCCACTTGGTAATGGAGTACAATCCTCTTGATGATTTATTGCATTCTGCTTGCTAGTATCTTATTGAAGTTCTTGTGTCTATGTTCATTAGGGCGATTGGCCTATAGTTCTCTTTTTTGGTTGTGTCTTTCTCTGGCTTTGGTATCAGAGTAATATTTGCCTTCAGGAATGAATTAGGGATTATTGTTTCACTTTCAGTTTCATTAAAGAGTTTGAGGAGTATTGGCATTAAATCTTCCATAAATTTCTTGTAATAGTCAGCAATGAATCCATCAGGACTTGGGCTTTTCTTTGTTGGTAAGTTTTTAATTAGGTTTTCAATTTCATTAACTGATATTTGGCTACTCAGAATTTTTATATCTTCTTGATTCCATTTTGACAATTCATATGTACCTAGGAATCTATCCATTTCTTCTGTTTCTTGATTCATTCTGTCAGTCTGTTTCTTTTGATTAGTGAATTGAAGCCATTTACATTGATGGTTATAATTGACATGTATTGGCTTATCTTTGTCATGGTTTTTTCCTCCTGTTGGTTCTGTTTAATTGCTTGCCCTACCTGGTGATTTCTTCCTGCTGTTGTTTATGGAATTGTGATAATTTTTATCTCTGTCTAGAATACCTTTCATTACTATTTGTAGTGATGGTTTGGTAGTAATAAATTTCTTTAGTTGTCCTTTGTCATGGAAGTATCTTATTTCTTCATTAAATTTGAAAGAGTTTTACAGGTTATGTCAATCTGGGTTGGAAGTTGTTTTCTTTCAGGACTTGAAATACTTCACTACAAGGTCTTCTTGACTTGGTTTTTATTGAGAAGTACACTGTGATTCTGTTGGTCTTTCCTTTATAGAGGATCTGTTTTTCCCCCCTCTAACAGCTTTTGATATTCTGTTTTTGTGCGGAATTTCTGGAATCTTCATTATTATATGTCTTACGATAGTTTTATTTTCATCATGGCTCTTTGGAGTTTTATATGCTTCATTTATTGGTACTTCGAATTCTTTATCCACACTTGGGAAGTTTTCTGCCATTATTTCTTTATGGTATTTGCACGGTCTTCAGCTTTCTCATTGACCCCAATCATCTTATGTTATTCTTTGCTTCATCTTGTAGGTATTGAGTTGATTTTTCATGGTCTTTTGCTATTTTTAAGATAGCTTTCTTTTTGCGATCACTTGCAACAATTCTGTCTTCGAGATCTGAAATTCTACCCTATCCTTCAGTGTGTTGCATGCACTTTCAGTGGCGGTTTTAATCTATTGGATTTCTGTTTGGATCTGTTTCATAGATTCCATTTCTTTTCTATGTTGAGCATTATTTTATTTCCATCATTTTTCTAAACTCATCTATTCCTTTATCTGTGTCTTTTCTAATAGCTTTGATTTTAAGCATCATTTCTTTTTGTACCAGAGAAATGATTTTCTCTATTGCCTTTTCCACTTGTTTTTTTTGCCTATGTTGCTATCATTTCAGAAGTTCCAATGTTTGACTTCCAATTTCATCTATCTTATTGAATTCTGGGCTTGTTCTGGATGGGATGGAGGTCTGGGGCTACATTTTGCTTCTGCATCTTGTCATTTTCTATTTTCTCTTTTTTATCTTATTTTGTTTTCTATGGTGATTCTTGCCAATTTCCTATGATGTATAGTTTTATCACTAGTATTAAGTTTTCCCTCCGAGATATGAGTTCTTCAGTGACGTCTTCTAGATGTAGGTGGTTCTTTATAGCTATTGCAAGAACCTACCTTCTCAATTTGCAAAGAATGCAATGTTATTATTTGGTTTGGCACCCAATCCTTTGGTACTGGACTGTGGTGATTATTATGAACCCATGCAATCACAGTGTTACCATACAGGGGAGAAAAACTGTTTATAACATGTATGACATCCTGGTCAAAGTAGTACAGTTAGTAGTAACAATTGTTTCAGGTACAGTTTAACTACTGATACACTATGGTAACCATTAACTTGCTATCTCCATCCATGGGACTAAACTCTAAGGCAATACAACAAAATCAAACAACCACAGAATACAAGACAAGACACCATCCAACCAGACAGGAAAGGGATAGCCAATCAGACAAACAAGGGCAAATAAACATAGCAAAATACCTCTGGTGTTTACAGTTCTGTAATATTGTCCATGTTAGATCCCAGAACTGTGCTGGGTGAAGGGATGATCTTGGCCTTTGGATGTGGGGGCTGGGACTGGTCTTCTGTTTGTGGAGTTCTCCAAAGTCCAACTGTTCACTCCTCGCTGCTGCTTCAGATGCTTCTATGTTGTTGGTCTTGATGATTATCCTGCCCTCCAAAGGCATGTATGTACCTGTGTACTTGGGGACCCAGCTGTTGTCCTGGGTCTTGGAGTTCCAGTCTATTCATCCATCAAAAGCATGGGTCCTTACACTCTTCTTGCAGCCCCACCTCCAGGGGGAAATGAATGAAGTGCAAAGTGAGAACTTACACTCTTCTCACAGACACCACTGTCCTGGAGCAATGGAGGAATAGGGAAGAATTTTCTGAGTTGGAATAAGAGTCATGAGGAAAAATAATCTTCCGTGATATTTAGAAAACAGGATTAAATAAAATTGAAATTTTTGTTTATTGTGTCAATAATCACTGAAGTATGCTGAGTGTGCTGTGAATTTCTAGCAATACCTGGCTTTATTAGATAGCATTTCTGGAGTTCACTGACAATGATAAACTTTTGATGAAGTATTTTACTGTTCAAACATTTTCTGGAACACTATTTTGAGAAGCAGTGTTGTAATTTTTGTAATTGTCATTCTCTTTCATCTGAGCCTTTCTCTGCCTATACAAATAAGGTAAAGGGGTCAACAGTGCAAGTTCATTACATCATACCAACTCCATGGAGCTACCTAGGAAAACCTGGGAGCATCTCAGTAATGTGTTAACCAGAATTAACTGTGTATCCCCAACATAATTTAGGGAGTGAATGTTCCTGTCATCCATGGAAAGAATAAGTACTAAAGGGAGGAATACATTCAATAACAAATAGTTAATACCAAGGTGTTCAGACATAGGTTAAGCCCCAAGTCTTTCTTTATTTTTATGTGCACATGCTTGGAGAACCTAGGAACAATCCAGTATTATATCTGAGAAAGTTATATCCTACAGAGACTGTCTTGATTTTAGTTTCCTATAAAGTTTAAAGAACATGAGACCAGAAGGGAACATAAAGTTCAACGACTCCAATGAATTTGATTTATAAGTGGAGAAACAAATGATCTAAGTGGTAAAGCAGCTTATTATAGGACTCTCAGATTATCAGAAGTGAGTGTGGATCCCAAGTCTCCCATGTTCCCTATGCTAGACCACAATGGCTATTATAATAACTTCAAAGACTATGCATGTGGAATTTAGGAACACCTTAGGCCATTTTATGTTGCTAATAACACAATATCACAGACTGGGTAAATTAGAGAAAAGATGTTTATTTTCCATCATTGCTATGGTTCAAGGTCAAAAGGCCACATGGAGATGGCTTTCTTATTGGGAGAATTCCAAGGTGGTGCAGGGCATCATATAGTGAGAAGCAAGATATGCCAGAAACTTAAAAAAACTGACTTTTATAGAAGACTTATTAGAGTGAAAACTCATTAATCCATTAATTTATTAATTGCATAAATGGATTTATCCATATTTGAACACAGAGCCCTAATCACCTCTTGAAGATCTCATCTAGTTGAACTATTTCATTCAATCATTTGGAAAGTATTTACTGAAAATATGCTGCACTGCTTTGGAGGACTAGAGTAAAATGTTGAAAAATTTGGTACCATCTTATAAAAATTTGCTGCCATATTTTGATGGAGACTGACATTATCAAAATGATCACATAAATGTTATGAAGTTGATGCTAAAAAATTGTACAAGTACCAGACACAGGCAGACACATAGTAATAATGGCTATGGTGTATAAAACTAATACAGAAACATAAATGCAGAGTCAAAGAGGTTAGAAGATGTAGGGAAAAAAGAATGCTTATATAATGCTGGTGGGAATGTAAGTTAATCCAGCCATTATATATGTATGAAGATTCCTAGAAAAACTAAAAATAAAATTACTATGTAATGTGGATATGCCATTCCTTTGTGTATACTTCAAAGAGTCAAAGTCAGCATACTATAGAAATACCTGCACTCTCAAGTTAATTAACCAGGAAATGGAGTAAGGTACTCATAAAAGATGGATGGGACAATTGAGGAATGGATAAAAAAGATGTGGTACTTTTATACAATGGAGTACTATTCAGCTATAAAGAATGATCACATTGAGGCTTTTATAGGTAAATGGATGTGACTTGAGACCATACTCATAAGTGAAATAAACCAAACTCACATGTATAAACAGCACATCATCTCTCTAATGTAAGAAACTAAAAGACTCAATAAGATACAAAATTCCCGATAAGTATGGGGAAAAAGTTCTGAAGTCCAATGGTGCTTTTATTCTTTGATTTGATTGGTTTAAGTCTCTTTTCTACTATTTGATTGCAATATGTGAGAAGATAGTAACAGCTCCTTTGAAGAAAACAGAGGACATTATGGTAGCCATTATTGGTTTCTTGTTGTCTGACTTGAAGGCCTGTAATGCTTTCACTCTTTTGTTTTATCTGGTTTTATATTACTTTGTTTTGTTTGAATTTATTGTCTGTAAATGTATGAACAACCATTTTGAAGAAGGCAAGAGACACTAGGGTAACCATTGTTATTCTCCTGTTGTTATGTTTTGAAGACCTGTATTGCTTGCAGTGTTCTGTTCTGAAATGCTATATTGTGTTTGACTCTATTTTGTTTTGTTTTGCTTTGTTCTGTTTTGTTTTGTTTTGTTCTATTTTCTTTAAAATAAAAAAAACATCAATGGGAAAAGTAAATGTATATATACAGAGTGGACCATTATAAAGGCATGAAGAATAACAAAATGTGATTGGCAGGAAAATGAATGGAATTGAAGATCATCATATTAAGTGAAAAACTACAAATGCAGAAAGACAAGTGTTGCATGTTTTCTTTTGTATGTGAAATCTAGGGGAACAAAAACTGACATCAAATTAGAAGGGAGACTATTAAAGGAGAAAGTGTTATAGGCAGCTGAGCTAGATAGAAATATTATAGGCAGTCAGACAGGGCTAGGCCCTCAAGGGAGCCAGCACAGAGGACGAGATGTCTTATGACCTTGGAGGAGACAAAAACCTCCATGGACCAGACCTAAAGACAAAAGACAAAATGGCAGCCACACCCCAAGTACTGATATTCTAAATAGGTATGGATCACCTTGAGGAAGCCTGCAGTCAGCATCCCAACCCCCTACATAGAGTCACTGCTCTTTAAGCATGCCCACTTGCATGTGACTCACTTCCCCATTTGTCCCTGATTTGGTCAATTTTACCTGAACAATTAATCTTATTCGTTGGCCATAGTTCTGACCCACCTCACGCTCATCTGCTCTGCAAGTTCCCATGTTTTCCCCATCTTGGACCCATCTCACCTCATGGTTTTACTCTATAAAAGTCCCGAGAAAAGACGAGTCTTTGGCAACCCACTCAGGACCACTTCTGTCTCTCAGACAGAAGCTTCATTCTTTCTCTCAATAAATATATTTTGCTCTTAACCTCCATTTTTCCTAAAATTCATTCTTCAATTTTAGAGAATGTGAGCTTGTAGCAAACATCTGGTACACTGGGAGATTCATTCCTCTATATCAATACCAAGAAAGTGGTATTTTTTTCTTCAATTTCAGAGTGCCTTCAGCTCTGCTAGAGTGTGCTTTCAAGATTTTACCAGGCTGTGAAACAAAGAAACATCCAGAAGCTTAAAAGACCATACAATCTTTTCCCCACTATCATGTCAGACAATTGTGTAGATTTCTAGTTCTCTTCTTAAGAACTCACCTGAAAATTGAATGGGAGCATAAGTTTTATTCTTGGCACACAGTAGGAATTTAACAAATATCACCTCCTCCTTTTCACCTACAACCTGATCCCTAAGTTAGGTTGCTTTTTGGCTTCTTCCCTCACTAAATACAGTATCCTAATTTATTTACGTCTGAATTTTATTATTTGCACATAAGAAGCAGGCAAGGAGGTGATCACTGTGGTTCATTTTGGTTCAAGCATTTTAGGATTCCATCATCATAATAGATGCACCACACAGAGAAGAAGCAGCAGAAGCTAGAATTTCTGTGACTTTGGTCTGCCCGAGTGTTTCAGGAGGCCCACCCAGCGTGGCCATGACCTATGCAAAACTAAGAAAAATAAATGATTAGGAAAGGACTAGCATTGCAGTGTGCATACTGATGAACAATTCACACACAGTTGGGGGCGCTCTGCTGGAAACCGGCATTTCATTTGCAGCTTTTTTTGCTGCAAAAAAGTTGCTATTTGTAATAATGTCAGTAACCGACAGTTGGGATTCAGTGGCTCCTGGCTTGAGCCACCACCAAACAATCAATTTTCACTTTGCAAGTCAGAATGACCCTCTGGTTCTCTGTGCTGGAGGAGAAGGGAGGTATGTGTCTCTGTTGGGACAAGTTTGGGCTGGGTGTCCGCAGGGGCTTCTGAGGGCTGTTGCCAGCCTGCAGTTCTTGCCACTTGCAAGCTCTTCACACCACAAACACATAGCTTTTGTTGTTTTGGGAGCTCTCAAGAGTTTACTCATTTTTCCTAGACTCAGGAAGAGGAGGCAGGAAGGCAGACAATGAAAAAGTAAAAAATGGAAGATGCAGCTGTACAAAGCAACAAATAGAACATCAGATGGCCCCAAGGATACTAGGTATTTGTCTCAGATTTGTCACAATCCAACTACGTGACCATAACTGTCACTTCCTCTCTCCAGATGCAGTTTATGCAGGTGTGAAAGAGTAGACAAGGTGGTCTTGAGTCAGTTCTGGCTTCTGCATCTTTAACTTTCCATGACTCAGTTTTTCTAAATGTGAAATGGTGATGAAGAGGAGGAAATGGAAGAAGAGAAGAAAGACAGCAGGTGGGTGAGACTTTGTTCAAGAAGAGGGGGAGGAAAGAAGAGGAAGGCTGCAACAATAAAGAGGAAAACAACACAGATTTGCAAAAGTATTCCTCACAGAACCATAAGTATCTCTGAAGTAATCATGATTATAATCATTATTATAAACAAGGGAAGTCCCAATTAACTCTGTAAAGGGCAGCATCCTGCAGATGATTCAGGAATGCTCTGCCTCCTGAAGATCCACTCTTCTCTCCTGAATCCAAGAGGATCCCTCCCTGGTGAGTGCATGGCTTCCTCCCTTTGTTGTTACCTTTACTCTGGGGAGCCAAAGGCAAAAAGGGGGGAAGCATATGAACCTGGCCAGGCGACGCTGAGGAACCCAGGACAGCCAAGAAACACCAAGCTGAGGCTGTCCTTCACAGACAAGCTTGGGAGCACCACTGGCTGTAAGCCATTAGTATCAGTGTTCTTCACTCTGCATCATCTCAGGAAACTCACAGCTTCTTCCTTAGGGCAAGTGAGCCATAGGATTAAAGTCTTCTCATTCATGGAAGAACTCTTGTGACACTCCCAGCTAGTGTGTTTTGTCACCATTCTTATCTGACTTTGCTTCCACTTTTCCTAATAGTCACTGGGTTAGCTCTTGCCTCACCTGACTTCCTGGGGATGTGGGAATTTCTGATCTTTTGCATCTCCTAGAACTAATTCGGTCCATTCATTTCCCTAACACTGGTCTTCAAAGTTCCTTGGATCTCTTAGTTCTTCAACAGTCTTTTATTTATTTGTGTGTTTGTTGACTGGTTGGTTGATTGTTTGCTTTTGTGATGCTGTACATTAAACGCAGGGCCTCATAAATGCTAGGCAAACACTGTACCACTGAACAGTAACCCCCACCTAGTGTCTTCCTTCCTCTCTCTCTCTCTGTCTCTCTCTCCCTCTCTTTATTCCCTTCCTCCTTCCCTCTCTCACCTTCCCCCTTCCCTTCCCTTCCCTTCCCTTCCT
>RJWT010056572.1:0-10057 GCA_004365215.1 Cuniculus paca
CCCCACCTTGTCCCAGGGGTCATCACCTCCTCCTCACCCCTCCACTTGGGGTCTGAAGCCAACTGCAACAAAGTCTGCTTTTTCCCCCCAAAAATAATTCTTTTCTCCCAAGTTTTATTATTAATTTAGAAAGCCCAGTACAACCAGAGCGCTCTGCCCCCTCTGCGCATCTATTCCCCCCTCTCTACCAGGAACCTGGGCCTCTCATCCTCCTCCTCCTCCTCCTCTCCTTTTATTTCCCTGGCTCCCTGATTGGAAAAGAGTGGCCCCTTCTTCCTCCCCAGCTCCGCCATTGTCACCGCCAATTAGCGCATTGTTGGGACACACAATGGCGTTACTGTAGCCAGTGGGACGGGAGGCCTTTGTGCTTCTCCAACCGGCCGTGGGGGTAGTCAGGTTTCATTTAGGGACTTAAAACACAACGCCAAGAAAAATGCTATCAGAAAAGCAGAAGAAGGGGGGGGGGGCACAGAAATAAAACAAAAAAGAAAGAAAGAAAAGGAAAAAGGAGAAGGTGAAGATGAAGGAAAAGAAAAGCAAGCAAATGTTGAAAGGATGAATTAAAAAAAAACTGTTATTCAGGAGTTGGCCCGAGTGTGGCCCCACGGTGAAGTCCCCCTGGGAACACAGAAAGGGCTCCAGCTTAACAGCAATTAGTGGGCTGGCTGTGCTTGGAACGCTGTGTGTCTTTAGAAGATTTTTCCAACTTTTATATATTTTTTTTTCTCAGTCTTCACCAGTAAAGGAGAAGGGAGGAGGAAGGTAGGGTTGGGGAGGGGAGGGGCCCTGAGCCAGCTCCCCCCTGCAGTCTCGGATGGGGGGCGATTCAGCCTTTCTCTTTGACAGGTAAATTGGATTTTATTCTCTGCAGCTTGTAACTAATTGCAGAGGGTGTTTTTCTCTAAGAATGTGACGCACGGGTGTGTGTTAGAGTCACTGTTTTATTTGCTTCAAGTGCCTTTCCAGCAGCCCAGCCCTTTTTGCAGCCCAGATGACGCCCTCAGGGACCCAGGCCTTTCTAGCCAGTCCCTGGCTTGTGGGAAACTCTTCCGTCCAGGCTCAGTGGGAGCAGTGATCCGCCCGAGGGGGTGAGGGGGCGGCCTGTGCAGTGCACAGCAGTGCCTGGGGCGAGCAAGCGGTCAGGACACCTGCGTTAGGGGACCTGCCCTCCCCCTTCCTTACCCCCCTAAGGGGACCCACCCTCCCCCTTCCTCATCCTCTTAAGGGGACCTGCCCTCCCCCCTTCCTTGCCCCTCTAAGGGGACCCGCCCTCCCCCTTCCTCATCCCCTTAAGGGGACCTGCCCTCCCCCTTCCTCGAAGGTTCCTGAAACCTTGTTAGAGCTCATAGGACAAGGACTGAGGACCATTCCCGGGGTCAAAGAGCCCCCCTGAAGTTGGGCTGGATGCGTGGATGCCCCAATTCCCTCTCACTCCCATTCTCCTGGAACGTTCCATGTCACCAAGTCTGACTTGACAAACAGGGATATTCACGTGTTATTTTAAAAAATTCTTGGAACAGCCTAATCTAATGGAGCCAACCCATACCTACTTTGCTGTGTGAACTGTGCTTCTATTCCCCAATGCCCACCATCCGACCAGACTCCCCGCCCTTGCCTTGCCTTTTTCTTTTGAGCTGAGGTCTCACCATGCAGTTCAGGCTGCTCTCAAAGGTGCTACGGAGCCCAGGATGGCTTGGAACTTGTGATCCTCCTGCCTCAGCCTCTCAAGTGCTGAGATCACCCTTTTTTAAAAATTATTTTTAGCTTTGGAAATAAGCTAATGGAAACAACGTCTCCATGCAAGCAATCTCCCCACCTTAAAAACACACCCGACAGAAATTGCCCGGGCCCGTCACACTACTGTTCCTCCTCCTTTTTGGTTTTTCCATCCACAGATGCGGAAACGATGCCAGGCTGGGGTCACCCCAGGCATTCGCTTGAGGTTGGGGGGGGGGCGAAGACACGAGCTGCAAAGCACTCTCAGCAGCAGGCGGCACTGTCCCTCGGCGGGGCGCGGATGGGAGCTGTGGGGTTACCCTGTGTGCACCGCAGTCACTACGCGCCTTTGGCCTGGCAGTGAGGGCGGGGAGCGTGTCTGTGACAGACAGGACCCCGACTCTGAGCGCACACCGGCCTGCTTCCTGCTTCTTATCCTGTCCTGAGCCCCGGGGGCTGCCTTGCCCTTGCCAGCTCATGACCACCATCACCCCCAGATCACCCTGACTCAGCCGAGAAAAGAAAAGAGAAAGTCTGACAAGGACCCCGGGAATGCCACAGCGCCCACGCCAGGACATGTGGATCTGAAGGAGGCCGGCACAGAACTGAAGGTCTAGCGTCCCTCAAACACTGCATTTCCAGGCCTGCGGTGGAGACAGGGGGTCTGGTTTGCCCCCCGGATTTGGATTAGAGAAAGCGCTGGGCTCTGTGGAAACAGAGTGAGGTCTCTGGCTGGTGGAGGGTCCATCAGCCACCAGCTTTCCCTCCGGTTTGGCCTTTTGCTCTGGGAGGGTGCTGGGAGCCCAACGACTCCAGAACCTGCCAAGAGGGAGGTGCAGGAGACCTCATGGAGGGCAGCCCGGCCACCGCCCTCACCCCATTGACACCCCACTCGCCAGCCTTCCATCAGTGTCGCCCCAAGGCGGCCTGGCCTCACCCCAGCCTAAAAGCTTCTTGGGTTCCATTGCCTTCTGGATGCAGTGCAAGCTCCTATGCAACCGGAAAGCCCCTGCTAGTGCGGTCCTATCCTAGCGCTTTCTCTCCTGCAGACAGCACCTTCTAACTCACCCCCATCTTGAAGTTCTGAATGACTTTCGACCGAAGGTTCTGCAAGCTCTGCTGTGGTTTGAATGTGTCCCCCAAAAAGCATGTGATGGAAACTGTGACAGGGACAGGACCTTTGCAAAGTGCCGGGCTAGGACGTGGGGACCTGACGGGTGCCGGTTATAAACGAGCTTCGGGCTGCAAATTCAGCTCCCGCACACACGCAGGCGTGCACGCCTGCCACTCCAGCTGCCACCACCACACAAGGCACCAAGACCCTCATCAGCTGCCAGCAACACCCGAATCTGAGCTCCCAGCCACCAGGACGGTGAGAAACAAGTTTCTTCTCCTTATAAACTACTCGGGGTATGATGTCCTGTTAGAAAAACAGAGCCGGCTAAGATACCGGCAAACGCCATGGTCCATCCCGTCTCTCTCCCTTCCCTCACTTCATATCACCCGACACCAAATGCCCTCACCCTGCAGATGTTTTTGTAGTTCTATCTGAAACATTTTCCTGCCCTCTCGCCTGCTGACAAGCTTCTCGTCACCCTCCGAAACTTTGCATGTATGTATTCTTTGAGAACCTTCCCTGATTCCCCTCTCCAAATAACTTATTGCCCCCTGGCAACTATCCACTTTTCAGCTTATCACAGCTCATTCGTATTTATTTCCTGCCTCAACTTAGAGGTTATGAACTCCACTGGGGCAGAAATTGTGGCTTGCACCAGAGTTTCTAATGCTTGTTGGAGTGATAGTGAACCAAGTGGTATATTTAAGGAATAATATTATAAAATGTCATTAAGTTGTTACTCCATGACCAAGTCTGGGTTATAGGTATGGATTTATTGTGACTATGTCCTTATTCGCCTTACTCAGGGCCCTCAAAGTCACAGTGCCACCCACCACTGGGCACAACTGGGCAGCCTCTGCTAAAGGCTTTCCCTTAGAATAACACTGAACATTCTAGAATAACTTAGAACATTCTGGAATGATACTATCCCATAGCCGCTCTGTCCAGCTCAGTAGCCACTAGTCATAGGTATGGCTGAGCACTTGCAATGTAGCTCATGCAACTTGGGAACTTAGTGTTTCATTTGTTTTCATTTCAAATATAAGCCATGCATAGCTTAATGATGGCGACATGCTCCAAGAAACGCATGGCTGGGTAACTCGGTCACTGTGTGAAATCATAGAGCGTACACACGCACGCTAAGGCAGCTGTGATGTCACTGAGTGATACCATCTCATCAGACCACATGGTATATGCAGTCTGTCATCATGGACCGAAACATCATTCTGTGGCCCGAGAGTTCAAACGTCAATGTCCTTAGGTGGCCGGTAGTTGCCAGGTTGGCTTGCACAGTCTCCCACGGTGTTGCGGGCCCTTCTGAGGGCCAGGGACCAAGCCACCTCCCAGACCTCGTCACTGCAGAAAGATTTCTGTGCAACTCACAAGCCTCAGGGCCTTTCAAGGAGAAGGATCATCAGTGAAGGGAAAATGGTCTTCTCTGTGCTGCCCGATCACTCCCAGCTACCCTCTCCATGCGCACCCCGACAGGCACAGTCCGGGTGCTGCCCGTCTGCCTGCTGCAGATATACTCAGGCCTACCTGAGAAATGAGAAAGCAAAGAGCCTTCCCCACCTGGGAGGGAAATACCTGTTGGGGTCACCAAGGGCAGTAAGGCCAGTCTGCATTCCTCGCCCCTGGAGTTTCCCCGGGGCTCCCATTAAGGTGGGTTACACCCTTAGCACGCTGTGTGCAGCAGCGGGGTCAGCAGGGGCTGCAGTCTTAAAACCTGAGCGATCCTCCAAGCCCGTGCCTTTGAGCACACAGTCAGGGTCCAGCGGTTGTACCTGGCCGAGCGGATCACAGGCAGGGCGCTCCTCATCCCCGCACCCCCGGCGGCAGCACCCGCTACCTACATGACGGAGCCATTTGCGGGGTTCCAGGGGGAGAAGCAGCTAGGAGGATGCGGCCCACGGGCCTGGCGCAGTCACCATGTGAATTCCAACTGCCCCCAAATCAGCACAAGCCAGGCAGGGAGGCAGGCCGCTCCGCCCCTGGAGTGTACACAGAGACCACTTAAACTGTTTGCTCACATCCAGACCCTTCTTTTGAGGGAGATCAGGTTACTAGGCAAGATGATTACTGCTGCTAATGGTCTGCAAACAGCTTCTCAACAGTTAACCCTCCAGCCTCCTGGGCAGGGGCGAAGGGAGCCAGCAGAGTCCTGCACCAGCCACGGCTGACACCAACCCAGGCCTTCCCAAGCAGCCTGCTCCCCTCTCCACTCTCCCCTCTCCCATCGCTGCGGCTCGACTTCCCAGGAGGAGCCAGGTAAGCAGGGGCTAGGAATTCCTAGGCATGCAGTAGAGTCCCACAGAGTAAGGAGAGGTAAGAAGCAGGATGAAGAGGCACTAAATCCTTCCTGCCTGGCAGGCTTCGAGTTCTTGGGCTTCCACTGCTCCGTGCCTCAGTTTCCCCATCTATGAGTGATATCTACTACAACAACGGTATAGCCATCCTGCAGGGTTGTGGGGCAAATTATAGGTAACACATGGAGAGTGCACAGCAAAATGCCCGACACACAGAAAACAGTTGCTGCTATTGCTTTAATAGTATTTTCATGCATGTAGCTATTGATGTTAATAAAAGTTCATTTATCAGTACTAGGCAGTATTAAGACCAGCTTTTCTGTGTACTTGTGTGCATCATAGATATCAAAAACAGTAGGCATCCAGGTGTAGAGGCACAAGTCTGTAATCCAAGCACTCTGGGAGGCTGAGGCAGGAAGACTGCAAATTCAAGCCCAGCCTGAGCAATTCAGCAACTTAGCAAGACCCTGTCTCAAAATAAGAAAAAAAAAAATTTTTTTTAAAAAGGTCAAGGATATAGCTCAGTGTAAAGGCCCTGGGTTCAAGCCTTGGTACTGTTTTAAAAAAGAAAAAGAAAAAAAGGGTCATAAGGAATGTTACTTGCTGTACAGACTTTGAGAAGTTGTCCTCCTCCTTTGGACACCGCTAACCCGAAGGACCCACACGGCACCCCCTGAGCTCAGCACAGGACGGCGAGTGTGTGGCACCCTGGGGTGGGGAGGTAGCTGCAGACTACACAGCGTCTCCGAGCAGCCCTGGGGCTCCCTCAGACTCTGCCATTGAGCAATTTGTGACCCCCTCAGAACACTCACTTGCCCAACAGCGGCATCTGCAAAACCTATCCAAGTGTTAAACCATTAATGTTTAACGAAAGGACAGGAAACTGCGGGGCCAGAAATGGCTGCTTTCAGTCTCATTGCTCCTGGTGCCCAAGCCTTCCTGTAGGGCCATGGGTTCTCTCTGGGAGGCTGAGGCAGGAGGACAGCAAGTTCAAGCCCAGCTCGGGCAGCTGCGTGAGACCCTGTCTCAAATCAAAAAGATTTTGAAAGTGCTGGAGACGTAGCTCAGTGTGCAGGCCCCGAGTTCAATGTTCAGTCCCCACCCAGTACCACAACAGTGGGGAGTGGTGCATCTAAGGAGCTACTGCGTGAAACGAGGGAAGACGGTGCGGTTAACTCGGAGGTGAGAATGTAATCATTAACGCGCTCACTCCTCTGCCTCTGCAGACCGAGTCTGCGGCAGTCGCGCAGCTACCTTTATCCTCAGCTAGCAAATGTAGACGGAACTCACAGAGCTCAAGTGGACAGGTGGACAAAGCCGGTTACACGCACCCCATCAAGACACGAAACGTTTCAAAGTGCAGGACCCCCAAAAGTTCCCTTGTGCCCCTTTTCTACTGACGGCCTCCTCTTCTTGTAAACTTTCCCCCGATCCCTGCAAATAAACGCAAGCCCGATTTCTGGCGTTGCCTGCTCTGGAGCTGACACTGCGGAGTCCGCAGGTTCCCGTACGCAACAGAGGCAGGGGTGCTTGCTCCCCTTTATCGCTGGGCCACGTTCCTCCGCATGGGCTCCCATGCAGCAGCACCTGCCCCAGGCTCTGCATGTTACACACGGGCTGGTCCGAGTGTTTCCGCGCTCCCGGGCCTTCTGCCTCTGCGGTACATTCCTAAGAATGGGAGTGCTGGGCTGAAGCTGTCGGATTTATTTTTGCGGTTACTCAGGCTCTCTTGATGCAGGGCAGGGATGAGGTAAAGGGAGAGGGAGTTCGGGGACAGTGAGAAGCCAGCGTGAAGAGGACCAGAAGATGCCAGGAAGGCGACATTCTGGATCGCAAGCCCTCCCCCGGTCCAGGCTGTCCTCAGGACAGTTCAGTGTCTGCAGAGACGGAGGGGGCAGTGGGCACCTGCGGGCAGGCGCGTGGGAATGAGGAGGGTCATTCTTAGGCTCCTGCTCACCCCGAGTGGGGACACGCAGTCGGCGGCTCCATCCCTGACCACAGCTCCTAAAAGACGCGGCTGTGTGGACGCGGCTAGGGAAGAGCAGCAAGAGGCTGCCCTCAATCCTGGGAAGAGCAGCAAGAGGCTGCCCTCAATCCCGGACGTTCCGTGTAGTTTCCAGCTCGCAACCCACAGGGGCCAGTTTCCTGCCTCTGGGCCTCTTCTTCCTTCCTCCAGAATCCAGAGACCGTGGAGGCCGAGTCCGGATTTCCGAGGCCAGTAGCATCTTGAGCTGCGGTGAAGGCAGAAGCGGGGTTCACTTGGGGACTGTCGCTGGCCTCGCCTGCGCTGCCCCGTACGCACCCGCCCTGCGGTCAGCCAGCAGCTGGGGGAGCTGGGCTCTCCTGTGTCTGTCCAGGTGCCCAGGTAGAGCAAGGGCCCCCTGGATACAGAAAGAAGGAGGTGCTATCCTCGCTGTGACTTCACGGCGGGGAGGACAGAGACAGAGGCCCAACTGCCCAGGTAACCGAGTGCTGGTCACTCCCAGAGCGTCAGGATTTCCCACTGCCGACTCTCACATGAGCCTCATTTTTCAACACTGTGCCAGGCAGAAAATGCATGGCTTGCCGGGTGTGGTGGCTCACACCTGTAATCCCAGCACTCGGGAGGCTGAGGCAGGCGGATCGTTGTGAGTTCAAGACCAGCCTGGGCTACAAAGTGAGCTCAAGGCCAGCCTGAACGGCATAGTGAGACCCTGTCTCAAAAACACCAGGGCCGGGGATCTAGCTCAGCGGCCTAAGCGCCTACCTGGCAAGCGCTAGGTCGTGAGTTCAATCCCAGGTACCGCAAAAAAAAAGCATGGCTTGAGGGAGAATTCAGAGCTAGGGGAGACAGAGAACGTGACACTATTCCCTCCCTCGCAGATTTGCCCTCCTGGGCACGACCAAGGCGGCTTTGATGACAGTGGTTCTTCCTGGCTCTCAGCTCCTGTTTTATCAGGACGACCCGCCACCGTGCGCGTTCCTAGCTCACAAGAGCTCGACCTTGGGAGAGACAGGGGCTGGTGGCTGGGGGAGGAGCCCCTGTGGGAGGGAGGTGGAGACCCCGGCAAGAGCACACTCCAAGCCCGAGCGTCAGGGCTGTGCCGGGGCCTCTGGATCCCCGCGCCCCAGGAGCAACACAAATGAACACTATCGAAGCAGCAGGCCTGGCTTCTAGGCCTGGCGGGCTGAACAGGACACCTCGCGTCTGAGCACCCAGGAGCTGCCAGCCAGACGCACAGGTGCAGCTCCGCGACCCTAAGGACAGGGACAGGCATGCTGGCCAAGCCAGAGAGATCCCGAGGAGGGAGGCTGGCGGAGAGGCTGTCTCCCGTCTCTCCCAGTTCCCCGTGCAAACCGAACAGTAGCCCCCCTTCCCCCATATCCTCCTGGGCCCCACCCTGGAAGGCCTGGTGGCGGGTGAGTGTGTGACCCTAAGTGATGCGGCCCGGGCCTGGGCGCTACTGGGTCTCGCGCTGGCCATGTGGAAAGCACAGCCCTGCCTTCTTCCGTGGAGGTTTCTTGTGACCATGGGATGAACAGTGTATGCTCAGGACAATGCTAGCGCGCGTAAGAGATGCTCGGGCATTTTGTTTTGTTTTGTTTGTCTTTTTTGAGACAGGGTCTCACTATGCCGTTCAGGCTGGCCTTGAGCTCACTTTGTAGCCCAGGCTGGTCTCTGACCTGCAACGATCCTCCTGCCTCAGCCTCCTGAGTGCTGGGATTACAGGCGTGCATCACCAGGCCCGGCTCTCAGATGTTGGATCTGAGAAATAGCACAGAACAATCATCAGGGGTATCCTGGGAGAGATGTGAAATTAGCACACGCAGGGAAGTGTGAGATAGGGCAGAAAAGGATCTGTGAACTGAGGGACTGTGACTGTCCTGCTTACTGGACACAGCACCTGCCGTCCAGCTGCCACTCCATAAAGGACCTGACCCACGAATTATTCCAGCGGACAGCACTGGAGGGCAAACCGAAGAGGCTGGCGAGCATCCTGTCCTTGTGTTTAACTAACACTTGGCAGATGATGGGCACAGGGGCAGCGGCTGGGGAAGACCAAGGCGCCAGACCTGCTGTCCGGGAGGCCACAGGCAAGGAGGCGCTGGGGTTGCGCAGCCAGGGGTGGGGAGGTGGGCGGCTGAACTGGAGGAGCGGCAGAAGCCGTGGCTGGACAGGACCGGGTAGTGGTCAGGGGTCAGAGGTACCGGCACTCTCTCAACAGGGGGAGGGAGGGAGGGAGAAGAGCTTGAGGGAGGTCGGGGCTTTAAAGTGGGCTCCAGTCACGCAGAGTCGGCCATTGGGGGGCAGAGCCTCCCTCCGAAGCCCCGCACACCACCCTGGGGTGCTCCGCCTAGGAGGGGAGCCTCCCTCCTCACACTGGCGCCCAGCGCTCCAGGGAATGCAGAGCAGGGGTGTCCCCAGCACCCCTGGAAATGGGCAGAGACTAACCACCCTGCTCCCCACTTAACTGGAAACTCTGCCCTGCTTACAACACGGGAGACCAACCTCCCCTGGGCCTTCAAAATTAGAGGACGGTTTTCCCGTCAGGCACCGGACGCCACAGCCTGAGACCTGCCGCTTAGAGGCGAGAAGAGCTCAGGGCGCTGAAAGGAAGAGCGAGTTAAAGGAGAATCTTCCACCACAAACCTGAGTTTTCATTTCAGCCTCCTTAATGTACCATCAGCTGTTCCTGTTTTGTTCCAGTTTACTGATTTATTTCTCTTCCGATACCCCTCATGTTGGGCATCCATTTATAAATCTGTCCATTGTTATTACACCTTTGACCCAGCAATTCCACTTACAAGAATTTGTTATCTCAGCACTCGGGAGGCTGAGGCAGGAAGATTGCTGTGAGTTCAAGGCCAGCCTGGGCTACAAAGTGATCTCAAGCCCAGACTGAACTGCATAGTGAAACCCTGTCTCAAAAAAAAAAAA
>RJWT010056573.1:0-10008 GCA_004365215.1 Cuniculus paca
CCAGCTGACAGCGTGGAGCATGGCTGTTCATCCCACCTGGCTCAACCACATATTTGGGGAGTCACTGAGCAGGGTAACACTGACATGTCACCTTGCTTCAAAGATTACACATCAGTTCCTCAGCCAGCCCAATTTACATTGCTTAAAGCCAATTGAAGGGACGGCTCTGTACATATCGATACATGCAGATAGGGACAAGTTTATCCAAAATGGAAATAGTTGCTCTTCTTTTCAAGGAGAGTCGTCTGGGTGGTTCCCCACACTGTTAACATAAACTTATTTCAGAAAAAAAGCAATCATGGAGGCAACCTATGAGATATAAAACTGTAAGAAAGGAAAGACCAAAAAGAAAGCCAAGTGAGGTAAATGTGGGAAAGACTTCCTAACCAACTCAACAAATACGAGAAATAGTGTTTTGTGTGTCAAACTTAGGGTCAGAGACTTGGAGGAAGTAAGTGCTGGCACTGTGCTGAATTCGTTTAGGAAGAGCTTGAGCTCCTCCACTTTATAAATGTTTCTCCAGAGTCTACTTTGGGCGGAGGTCATGCTAGATGCTAGGCACTGGAGGTATGAATATGAGCAGGAATGACATGCTGTTTTTGAAAGGAGGAACATGACTAGTTACAGATACGAACCACTAAATAACAATAGCACCATGTACCAGGGAAGATAAACACATACATGTTTACTATAAAAATACACGTGATAGGAGCGACACCAGTGAGAAAAACTATGTTTATATTACATTAAATAAAGAACTAGAGAGAGATGAAAAGAGAAAATAGAGATCAAAGAGCAAGAAATAAATGAGATTGTTTTCTCCCTTAACCATCACTGCAAGTAATAGTTGTCTTATAACTTTTATAAAGATATACTTCCTGTTCTTGTAGAATTCAAAGGACATTTACATTTTTTAAACAACACAAAATCGTTTCGCTAAAATGTTAAAGAACCCTTACCTATTTCCTACATAATCCTTAGCATTCTCTTGCTTATTTGAGGTATTCACGTCCTAATTTGATACAACCATAAAAGCGCTTACTTACCAACCTCTATTTCTCAGAAGAGAAAGTAACTTCTAAATGCACCGAAAAGTAAGTGCTTGAAAAAGCAGGTCCTGAAATTTACGTAAAGCAACGCCTTAGAAGTGGTTTGGTACCACCTATTGGCCCTTACTGAAATTACACCTACATGTAAACTCCAAGATCACGGGTAAGTTTAAATTCACATGAGCAGGCAATTTATGAAAAGTTCAGCGTGAAGAAAAGTATTTTTCTAAGATGAATTTTATCTCTTAAGTTTGCAAGGTGAATATTAAATTGTCAGCGGAATGGACTACTATGGCACCTGGCGTGTTCTCTAATGTCCCCATATTTAACCTTTCCAGAACAACTATAACTACCAGGAGAAGCAATTTTTTGAGCAGCCCCCTCATTAGATAATTGAAGACAAAATAATCTTAAATCTACAATTTGTTTTCTTAAAAAATCAACTTTCAAGGAAAGTCATACATATTTAGCCATACCTAAGAGGAATTACATCCTGATTCCCCATATTCTGACCCACTTTTGGCATTCTTAGACATTCTAATTTTTAATTCTGGAATAGCAAATAACACTGAGCCCCTGCAGGACTAACTTAAAAATAAACTTTCTAAAGCCATTTAGAATAATTGTAGAACAATATGAATAAGTGTTGAAACAAAAAGAAGGTGAATGGTTGACCAGATACTTTAGACAGCCTAGGTCCTCTGTTCCCCTCTTGCTTGTCTGGATTTTGTAAAGAACAGGACAGAGGAGCTAAATGATTATTCTGTAATTAATCTACAGGCTGCTATTATCTTTACCAAAAATGTTAAGACCGTACAGTTTGGCCAATGACAAAGTTAGACATGTGATCAAAATCACTTCTGCTTTCAGGAGGAAGCAGCCCTTACAAGATCTTACTGTTCCTCTTTACTCATCAAGTGCAACAGGAAGTCCTCGAAGGCCCACTGGCCTCAGCAAGGAGTGATGGTTACACAAGGAGGCATCGAGGAAGTAGCTGGTATGGGGGACCCCGAGAAATCAGCTTTGAGAAGTGGCGGCAGAGAGAGGGGCATGTTGTGGCTTTGCGGGACCTCCAGGCTACACTGGATGAAAGTCTTTAGAAAATACGCAGAGACACACACACACATCACTGCCAATTTGGTCACATCACATGTCACAGTAGGGTACTGCATAAAACTTCTGGCCTTCAGGAACAAAGACATGATTCTTGTTGAGGCTGTCATAACCCCAAGGAATGTCTTTAAGGGGAAGACAAAAGCCACAAAAATCAGGTGACATGGAAGTGCCACCCAACAAGGGGGACAAACCAATAGCACGTGCTCAAGTCCTCACTTGGCCAGTTACTATGTGGCTCTGGACAAGCTGCTTAACTCACTGAGACTCCACTTATTCACCCACAAAATGGGACTAGTGGTTGTGATTTTTAGGGAAAATAATGAGTATTAAGTGGCCAGAATGATGACTGATACAGAAGAGAAGTCATGACAGTAAGGAGGCTGGGATTTGATGCAGGTCATATGTTCTTCTATGCAACATGGGAAGATGGCAGGATTTACTAGTAAGAGAAGAAAAGCAAGATGCAGAAAAATGTGGAAAATATGACATCATTTGCGTGGATCTGGTCTGCCACACGTTTACAAGGCTTATGCTTTTGCCAGGCATTGTCCTGAGCACTTCATAGGTAGTAACCCTCGTGAAGGTGCCCCCTGCTAAGTACTGTCACCGTCTTCTATCTCTCACTGTGGTGGCAGCAGTTAGGTGATGGTGTGCTTGCCTGGTGCTCAGTGGCTGGGGTTTGACTCAGGCAATCTGGCCTTGGATCTCCGCGCTCAATATTTCACCACGCTGTTCTAAGACGACACCAAGGCAAGAGCCAAGAGAAGCAGCCATTTGAAACAGAAGCAGAGATGGTGTTTTGCAGCCAGAGGCCAACAAATGCCCAGAGCCACTACACGCTGGGGAGAGCAGCTGCCTCCTGACACCCTGACTTGGAACTTCCAGCCTCCAAACTGCAACAGAATGACTCATTGCTGTTTTAAGCCACACAGTCTGTGGTAATTTCTTACATTAGTCACAGGAAACTAATACCAGTGCCTACACATATGTGTGCACTCTTTTTTCAAATGAATTTTAAGGAACTGTTACCTTTCAGTTGAAGAACTGAGATTTTTATTCATCATTTTATGCCCTATGTCCTGCCAGACACTTTTATTTTTTACTATGTACATGTAATACTTTAATTTTTTAAACTATTGTCATGGTGAGACAAGTAACATAACATACTCCAAGGCCAGTTAGCATACTGTCCTAATGCAGGCAGAGGCAAACATTATTTTGATGAATTTTTACTTTTCTAAAAACTGAATCATTCCCCAGAAAATTAATAAATATTAATGTCTACCTCAGTTTTGAAATGAGTTATGTTTCAGTGATCAAGATCATAAGATCCACAAACCACAGGAATAAGATTGATAGCCTATACATTAACTACTTACATTAAAACTAAAATTTACTGCTGAATAAAAAATAAATAATGATAAGCCACAGATAAGAAGACTATGTAACTACAAAAGGCACAACATCCAAAATATATGACACGCTCCAACAAATCAATATGAAGATGACTAATAAACCCAAGGGAGGGAAATGAGCCAAGGATCTAAACAGATGGGTAACAGGGAAAGAAATAAAAATAGCTCAAACCTATGAAAAAGTTCACACACTCACTAGAACATGGCAAAACACTAATTAGGACAACAGGGAGACGTCCTTGTACGTGCCTGAGATGGACAAGAATTAAAACACCTGGTATCAAGTGTAGGTCAAGGGTTCTCATTCATGTCTAGAGATACTGATTTCAATGTTCTGAGGGGAGCTAGGTATCGATACCATCTTAAAAGTCCATGGCGTGTAGGGCTGGGGATATAGCTCAGTGGCAAAGCGCCTGCCTGGCGAGTGCGAGGTTGTGAGTTCAATTCCCAGTACCTAAATAAACAAGTAAAAAGTTCATGGTGTGATTGTATTGCAATCCCAGGAAGTCTTTGGCCCCGGTACCTGAACACTACCCTGAGCATGGCGCCCCCTAGTGGTACCTGTTGTCTTGACTGCACCCCTCAATTCTTAAGTGGTGTAGGTATCCTTGAGGCTCCCTGCTGCTTCCAGGTCACTGACCAACTCTCCAACTCTTGAAACCTACCCCTTCTGCTTGCAGATCTACTGAGTGCCATCACTTCATGGAGTAACACTGTTCACAAAGTCCAACAACGCCCCTCTCATAATTCTAGCGATTTCAGTGACTACTTAGAGACCCTTCTGTTCCCTTAGCTTCTCGGTTCTTGGATAGGTTCACTTCTAATGGTCTTGTCCTCATCATACCTCAGCCTTGAATCCCTGATTATAGCCGAGATACTGTCATTACCAATGGCTGCACAGAGTCATTTGTATCTACTGTCTTGCATCCAGCTCTACCTCCAAGCCTTTCCCTCTGGTGCCAACAATTCCCTGTCCTCGTTGCACTCATCTGAAACACCATGATCCTTCCAATTAATCGTTCCTCTGCATCCTCCCTCAGCCACCTTGCTTCTCCAACCACCTTGATCCAGGGGAAGCCTAACTCTCCCCCAGACTACAGTGAGTTCAGGTGGCAAAATAGAGTTGGAGAAAATATTCACATCTATGCTGCTGGTCTCACTTGAGATGCATGACTGGGTTCAAGGATCAAGAGAGAGCAGCGCTCCTGCCAGCCTTCCCTCTCCTACTGGGCTATCCCATACCCACCCCTCCAAACACTCAACATCTCCTTCCCTCCCTCATTCTTGGCTGGTGATGCTTCATTTTTCAAAGGAAAATAGATGTCACCAGAAGAGCATTTCTGCATCCTTCCCCAAAACTCTCTCAGCCGACCTGAATCTGGGCTGCCTGCATTTTCCTCTGTCCCTCTGAATGAGTTCTTGATGTCAAGAGTCAGTCCCGGCCTGCTCAGCTCTGGATTTCCTTTCAGCTTGCTTGCTCAAGGAAATCACTCTTGCAATTCTCTCACTACTGCACCAACATTTTCCTCCTCAAATGTAGGATTTCCAATCAACATATAAAGCTGAAACTTTTTTTTTGATACTAGGAATCGAACTCAGGTCCTTGCACTTGCCAGGCAGGTGCTATGCCCATGAGCTACATCCCCAGGCCCTGCTACAACTTTTATCTTTTTTAAACCCTCCCTTTAAACCTACCAGCGCCCCCTTGCTTCTCCTTATACCCCAACTCCTTGAAATAAATGTTTGACTATCTCTAGTTATTCTTTTCCCATCCTTTAGAATCCATTTCAATCAGGTTTTCTCCCCATCACTCAAGAGAAAGAGCTCATTCCAAGGTCACCAGTGATCACCATATTGTCGATCCCAATGGTCAGTTGCCAGTTTTCATCTTATTCAAATTATCAGCAATAGTTCACACAGTTGAAAGACTTAAAAATTTTTCTCACTTGGTTTCTCGAACCCCATACTTCTCCTCCCTTCCCTCAAATATCCTGCTATCTCATCAGCCTTCTTTCCTAGTCTTCTTCTACGTCCTCCTTATCTCTCTGACATATATCACCCAAGACTTTGTCTTAGACCTCTTCTTTAACTCCATGTACTCTTATCCTAGTCAACCGTCTATTTGTTGATGACTCCCCAAGTACTGCCGTCAGCCAGAACTTCTTCCTGAAATCTAGACTCTCACATTCAACTGCCTATAAACACTTACTAAGCCATTCTTGTTGAAAACCAAAGAGTGGAATCCTCACTATCTCAAAACTGTCCTTTTTGTACCCTTCCTCATCCCAATAAATGATACCTCTATTCCAGCAGCCCAGGCCAAGTAATTACTGACCCCTTTCTCTTTTGTCCAAAGTCTACATCCAATCTGTGAAAAATTTTAGTTGAGTTTTTATTTGACATAAATCCATAAGCAAAACACTTCTCATACCGTATTCATAAGTGAAATAAATCAGACTCACATGTGTGAACATCATATTGTCTCCCTAGTGTGAGAAACTGAAAGAAAAAACTAAATATAAAAGATAGTAAAGATAGTTGTACTACTAATTTCTCTTAGTTCATTGAAAAGACAGGTTTGTGCTAATATTGTTTGGACAATTAAATGCAGGTATTTTGAACTCTGAGTAACTAATTTAAAGATAACAATATACAATGTATTAAGCATTGTTACCCTCTAATTACTGTGTTTTGAAATTTTATTTTTTTCTCTTTAAAATGAAAAAAATAAAACACTTCTCATGCCCTCCACCACTCCTGTGGTGGTTCAAAGTCATTATCATCTCACATGAGTAACTACCATAGCCTCTTAAACTGGGATTCCTGCCTCCAGTTCACTTCATCCCAACCTAACTAGACTCCCACACCAGAATCCATGCACACTCCTACTCAACAGCGGTAGGGATTCCCTTCTCACTCAAAGGATAAACCCAGATCTCTATTATGGTTTGCAGGACAATGCCTGATCAGCTCCATCTCAGACTTCATAACCTCTCTGGCCTCATTTCCTTCTACTCTGCCCATTCTCCAGCTGCTCCAGCCACACTGGCTCCCTGGCTTTTCATGGGTGCACCCACCACTCTCCCACCCTGCTCCTGCTGTGCCCTCTGAAACTGTTCCCACACATTCACCTTTGGTCTTACCTCCCACATCACATTGAAATGCCACTTCACCAGTGTCTTAGTTACTTTCTTGCTGCTAGTACAAAATGCCTGACACTCACAAGTTAAAGGAGGAAAGGTTTGTTTTAGCTCACAGTCTGTAGAAGTTTCAGTCCATAGTCAGCTGGTTCTGAGGCAAGGCAGTATGGCAGAGGGGCATGGCAGAGAAGAAACAGTCCATGGCAGGGCAGATAGGAGATAGTGAGCCTGCCTATTATCTTTCCCTTTATGTTCCACCCAGGCTACAAGCCTGTTGATGAATGCCACCCCCACCCAGGGTGAGGCTTCCCTTTTCAGTAAATCCATTCAGTCACACCCAGAATTATGCTAATCCAATTAAGGGACTAATCCAGATATCACACACCCTTAATCCATATTCACACACCCTAGATCCAGCCACCTTTGAAAAGCCCCACCTATGAAAGTATGAGGCTTTGGGGGGGACATCTAGACAGAAGTTGTAACAATGAGCAAGGAATTCCCTAACCATAGTTGCTCCCATCCATCATTCTCTAGATTATATAAATTTTTATACCCTTCTTTATAGCACCACCTGCTACCTTATCAAGTCAGTGTCTACCCATCTTTCTAGAGAATGTATATTCTTGTAGGTTGGGACTTTGCTCCTTTTCGTATTGCCAGCACCTGCAGCAGTACTTGGTACATAAATACCTGATATTAAAAGTTGTGTTGAATACAGTGTTGAAACACACCAAAAGGCAGCTGGACAATGTCTAGTAAAGCTATTTCTAGCCACTTGTAGGGAGGCAAGAAAGTATCTATAAAAATGGTCACTGCAACATTACCTGAAATTGAATGAACTATGGAACATATTAAATGCTCGGTCAGTTGGGAAATGGATACATTTTATAGATTAAACTCCCATTGAAACAAATGTGCTCGAGCTACATGTATGAGCATAAATGAGTCTTAAAAACATAATTATCTACAAGTGTACAGAATATTATAAAATTTAAAATTTCAAAATGAGTGTGTTTATAGATGAGGATATATGTATAGTAAATACACAAAAATATGGATGGGAGGAATATAGGACCATCCCAGGAAAACAGATAACTCCAGGTAAGACAGGGAATGGAAGAGAGAGGATTTCAAACATATCTGCAAAATTTTTTCTCTTTTAAAAAGAGGTTCTAAAATAAATATGGCAAAAATTAAAATTTGCTAAATCTAAGCACCATCATCACATTGTTTACTTTTTTTATACAAACCAGTATTTGTCATAGTAATATATATATATATATATATATATATATATATGATGTATAGTATATATGTAACTTTTCAATATGTTTTAAGTACTCCAAAATGTTCTACATCAACTTTTTACAATTTAAATGTCTGAAATAAAACTGCTAGGCTTGGAGCAGCTACATTTGAGTAAAAGAGAAGACCCTGTAGTGGGCAAAAAGCCACGGTGCTGCTAGAATTGCTGGGCTGGTATTCTTTACTGGAGAGGTGGGGCCTGGGCCAGAGAATAAGCGGGGGACTGGCTGGCTCTGCCTTCAACAGGGCTGGCAAGACAGAGTAGCGCCATCTACAGGCAGGGGCTGAAGTCACAGGCGTGGTTCTTTCTGTAGTGCCCGAAATATGCACCTGTTACTCGGGGAACACAATTTGATAACATTCACAGTTTCAGAATTCGAAGGAAAGGTGCAAGGTATTACTCTCTATTCCACTTTAGCGGAGGAAAAACCAAGGTAAGTTCTGACCCAATTAAAAAAGACCGATGTCAATTTAAAGCAATTTCCACCCACTGTCACATGAAGATAGATTTCCACTTTTTCCATGAATATAAAAATAACAAATATTCATTAGCTTAAGGGTTTTTGATATTTCACATGGAAAATATAAGGGAGGAACTGAAAATTACCTACTAATTCCTACTAAAGGAGGAACAATTGAATAAACTGTGATACAAACATATTACAAAATATAATGCAAGTCTTGAAAGAATGCTTTTGATTCATATGTCTTGACCAAGAAAACTATGATTTTTATAAAAAGCAAACCAATGTGTGTGTACCTACGTGTTTCTACAAGTTTAGAAAAACTACAGTAGGAGCTACACACTTTCAAATGGTACCTGTATCAGTCAGTGTTCACTGTAGAAACAGACTTGATGCAAGATGATACAAATATATAAGGGTTTACAAGATTGGTTTACAGCGGGCCGCCCCCCGAGTCCGGTGTGGAGGAGCGCAGGGGCCTCCCCGCGCAGGAGACCCGCAGGGTCCAGTGGAGGCAGCCGCTCAGGGCGGAGTCCCCTTTTAGGCCGCAGGTCCGCGCCGGAAGCCGGGAGACCGCGCCCAAGGTGCAGGTGAAGAGTTCAGCGTCTGCGGTAAAACAGAAGCGAGCCTTCCTTCTTCGCTTCCCTTTGTCCGTTCAGGCGTTGAGCCGCCCTAGGGTGGTCTTCCGTCCTCAGTGCACCCCCTCAGGCACAGCCAGAACCTTGCTGATCCCATTTAGTTAAAGGACTCAATCAGTTAACTATCATAGTGGCGACAGAGAAGGGGTGCAAGTGAGGCTAGGACCATTTTTTTTCTTTACTTTTGAATTTACTGGGGTTTTTTTTTTTTTAAAGAATGTAGACGGGGTAAAGAGAACATTAACCTTAAGCACATTACTCAGAATCACTTTCTAGATTATATTTTCCTGGACTTTTATATAAAACGCATGCACACATATATATTTACAAAAATAGATCCTGCTATATGCACACTTCGAAAACCCCCTTCCTCCAGCGCATTTAGCCATACCCTAAAGGTCTTAGTATGGCTTTCCTTCCTTGTGGATAAATCACAACTTTTAATGGTTACAACATATCCGAGTTTTTTAAGTTACTGTGGCTAATTTCGCCAATCTCTGACTGTGGGACATTCCCAGTGCTTCCAGCAATCCCTGACACAAATAGCTACAATAACTGTCCCTGCGCACACGTGTTTGCACATGTGTTTTCTTAGGGCAAGTGCGGGTTTCCTGGGCCACAGTCAGATGTGTAATCATCCTTGGACCAAAGCTAATCCATCTGGGATCTGAGCCACATTTCCAAACTGTCCTGCTAGAAAGTAGTTTTCTGTTGCTGATATTTGTTGTTTATTACAAACATATTACGCCCTCACCGACAAGGCAAGCAAAGGGAGTTTTGCTTAACTCCGAACGGGGAAATGACAAACTCTATGAGCGATTCCTATCGTGTAAAACTGAAGGGCTTTCGGAAGAACTAACTACACCAGCCCCATCCAG
>RJWT010056574.1:0-10012 GCA_004365215.1 Cuniculus paca
TTCTAGACTAGTTGAAGTCAGGAACCTTACTTTATTCTATCTCCCACAATGTGTAAGATGATTCAGAACACACAGAGTACTCAGTCTTGTTGAAACGGACTCAGCAAGATTATCAACCCCAGTCCTAGCCTGTCTTTAACAAGCATGTAACAATTTGGGCAGGTCAGGCACCATCCTAAAGCATACAGCACCTGATAACAGAGGCCCTGGAAGTATACTAAAGGACAGGTGAGGGGGGGTACTAAGCCCTATACCAGGAATAGTAGACTGACTACTTAGCAATGACAATTGGGGCCAAGGAGACAGTAATCAAATATCTGTCCATCTGTATAGGAACGAACACTTGGTCCTTTGTCAAAAGTGTTTTCACTGGGGTGAATGTCACAAAGTGAACCACATAATAAAACAGAACACCTGCCTACAGTTTTGCTTATTATTTGTAAGATACTAGTACATGAATCACCAAACCTCACTTGAGCCTCAACAGAGCTCAAAAAGCATTATGCTGCTATTAGGTAAGAAATGGTAACAGCCAACTAACAAGTATTTTCTTAACAGTGGCAGCAGTGTCCTAAATTTATGAAGTTATTCAGTCTTCAAAAGGCATTCTACATGCATTGTCTTGCTATCTGAACTTACCTAAAGATAGGATGAGATAGACGTGAAATGTCCTATTAAAACAGTATACAGATATAACAGGTATTTTGTTGTATTCCGAATATACTTTAAATATGCAAATTCAAGACTACTTCAAAACTGGATTATGCAATGATCTTACAAGTTTTCTTCCATGGAAAATACAATGCTTGAAAACGTTTACCTACCTACTAAAATTTCTACAGTGCTTTTACTTTCTAAAAAGGTGTTTTAATCTGTCCATTTTGCATTGAATCAATTAAAAGGTATGGAATTTACTAAATTAATTTGTAAGAATTAATTTTCAACATTTCTGTTTTTAAAAGTTGACCTTTACTTTAAAGATATAAATTTAATTCCAATGTATAATGGCTGAGTTTTCAATGCACTGTTGTTATCTAGACCTCAATCCTAACATTTTTTGAGAGATGAGATTATTGTGAGGCTTCTTCCATCAAGTCAACAGCGTTAGAGAATGGTGTAAATGGTATATTAATGTCTACTTCATACCTTAGCATACAAGTATCTATAATAATCTCTTTTCTGGTAAGGAAATACATCTTGCAAAAACCAAGAAAAGAGTATTTACCCAGAGATTTGCTTCTGCTGCTAACAACATCTAACATTTACTGACTGCTTTTGAGTGGCACATGCTAGTAAGTGCATCATATACTATAGATACTGTGTGTGGATAAATGTAAGGCTCTTAAAACACTGTCTGGCAAATGGTAAACCCCATGTAAAAGTCTACCTCCATTATCTTCCTATCACTTAGTAATGGAAAGAAGATTAACAGTGTATGAAGCAAGCATCGCTTTAATTACTTTGAAAAGCATTTGCTGCATAAAAACAAATGGGAAGGGTGTTAGCAAAAATGTGGTCCTAGGTCCTGCAAATCTATGCCCAGAAAAGCAAAGCAATAATATATTTTACCAATACGAAAATAAGTTTAGAGGTCTAAAATAATTTAATTTGTTCCACTTCACACAATTAAAATTGTGGATCCTACTTTTTTCCTAAGCATTGTAATTTTGGTTCACTGATCAAGTGAACTTTAAGCTGAAAAACGGAAAAAGGAAGAAAAAATTCAGATATTTTTGTAACTACAAAAGAAGCTGGGCATGCTCTGAGAAGAAAATGGCAATACTGGGAATGGTTGAGTGAGCTGTCAACAAGTCTTAGGTCCTTGCAAACCCATACCCAGAATATGGACATGAAACAAAGAAATGGATACTTTTAAAAGTACAAATAAGTTAATATGATACTGTGAAGCATCACCAAGATCTAGTGGGATGCCTCTGAATTGAAATGGTGCAACATCAGGAAAGCAGATGCATAACCACTGTCGATATTCGAGAAATGGAAAGGAGCCGAATGGTGACAGGATTTGCTAGAATTCTCCCACAGTTAAAATCAATACCTTTAACAAATGGCTTGCTAATCCTTCTATCATGTTTCAAATAAGAAAAATATTCTTGACATGAATGTGACCCCTAGGAAGAAATTAGCCGATTAAATAAAAGTAGTGGAAAATCTGAGCACAACTAATCATAGAATTTGGAAGTTCATTAGGATAGGTGGGAATGGGAATGCAGAACATCTGGGGGTACAAAGGACAAAATGTTTAAAGAAAAGAAAAGTAAATCTGCCTGAGACTCTAAAAGAAAAGGTAAGTCCTATGTTTTAAGAAGTTCTCAAGAACAGAATTCCAACCAAATTAGCTTTGACTGATTCAACAAATAGTTACTGATCATGACTGCATGTGCATACTGTTTTTGGCCAGGGGATACAAAATACCTTGCCCCTTACAGAGCCTAAATTCTAATGGAGGAGGGAGGTAGGTGGGTAGAAAGTATAAAGGCTGGCAGAGGCGTTAATATTTTAAAGGTCACAAGGACAGTATCATCAAAAAGAAAGTCTGGTGCTTTCTGCTTGTTTTGCAGTGCCAAGGATCTAACCCATAGTGTCACCCAACCTAGGCATGTGCTCTATCACTAAGCAACATACCTGGCCCCAAAGAAATACTTTGAATGAGGTGAAAAAAAATGACTTAGAGGGATGAGAGAACAGCCCAGTGGCCAAATGCTTTCCTAGCATTAGTGAGGCCTGAAGTTTGATCCCCAGCACCTTAAGATGAGGAAAAACAAACAAACAAACAAACAGTGACTTAGAAACCTGGAGGAATAGGGTACATACAGGATAACTGCAAAGATCCTCGAGCAGGACCAGGCCTGTGAGAAACGGCAGAGTTTAACAGGACAGAGTAAGTAATCAGAAAATAACAGGTGCCAGAAAGCATAAGGCTTTGTAGAGAACAAGAAGACTCAGATTACTCTGAGTTTTACATGTCCCTAAGAATTCACTTATTTGGCTCTCTTATGCTAAATGTGCATGTAAAATTTCTACGTTTTATTAGGTATTATGGTGAAAACACAAAGGAGCAGAAAACATGATTACTCCCCTGAAGACAGTATAGATTTTAAATTCTAAAAGTAAATTTTAAACGAAAATAAATTTAAAATAATAACAAGGAAAATGTTCTATACCCATACATGGCTTAAAAAATACCATATTTAAACTCTGGGTATTAGAGAAATTGCGAAAATTACATCACCAGAAGAATGCAGAAAAGGATGAGAGAGAAAGACACAGAAACAGAGACAGACACAGAGACAGAGTCAGATGAAGAATTAAAGAAACTGAGTCAGAAAAACATGAAAAAAAAACCATATAACCAAACAATATTGCTCCTACTCATTTCAGTCACATAAAAATTTGAAATGGTTTGGTCTCTACGAAATAAAATTCTGGCTGTAAAGTGCAAAAGATATTTATGACAGAAAAGGAGAAGCACTCTTTTTGAAAAAACTACTAGCACACAGAGCTCTTTGATAAACTTAGATTTTTAAAGACACAAAAAAAAGACAGAATAGACACGTAACACAATGGCTATGAAGGAAACACAAGATGACATCAGAAAGTAAAATGCCCACCGTGAGCTGAACTTAAGAAATCCATCAAGGTTTACAAAAGAGGCTTCTGAATTTATGTCTGGAGAGGAAAATACAAAGCCCAGGGCACATTGGTTAAAGAAAGTGGTACAGTTAACATATGAAAAAGAAAAAAAAAAAAAACCTTCACTTCTGTTTTGCTTTTCCAAAACTTTACACTTGAATACCACATTACAATTCACAAAGACCTTTTACAAATTTCTATTTTCCAGCACCCTTGAGAGTACATCTCAGTCCTTCTTTAGAAAGATTCCCAGTCCATGTGCATCACCCCAAGCCCTGCCTTTTCTTCTCTTCCTAGAATAGTCAGAACTGGAGTGTTGGGATGGTACAACCTGAAGCCCAAAACAGTGAGGAGGTCATAAGAGCACTGCCCAAGTACTGTGAACATTCTGACCTGGGCAGTTGAGTGAGTATTGTGAACACTTTAAGTATCGTGAGCATGCATATAATATTGCTGAGCGTTGTAAGTACACTGACAAACTATAAGACAAAAGAGTTTTGCTAAATAAAACACAGGAGACAAACTTGATTCTTCAGAATGAGAAAGAACATAGATATCACAAAAAAACTGTTTATTACCAAGCTTGGGGAAAATTCTAGAAAGATTTAAATCTGTTTTGGAATAGACAAAGATAGGCGATCACTGAGCTTGGGGAGGACAAGTTCTGCCAGATAACTTTTCTGTCAGCAATCCTACAGGACAAATCTATGTGACTACCTGAAAAGTATTCCACAGGGTTTACTCAACAGTTCTTGGTTGAGTAACAAATATACTTAGAAATGATAAAAACAAAACTCAGAATGCTCATAAATAAGTTCTGCAAGACTCACGAGGCTTAAGCTATTGTTACCAATGATCAAGAAAAAAACTTCTGACAACATCCTTATCAAAATGTAGGGACGAGTAGAAATTGGTCAGAATCATCAAGAAGTGGGCCAGCACAATCAGAATTAAAAACAATTTTAACAGATGATCAGCTTCAACAAATGAAATGTAATACAGTGAATGTGACAAAATATTTGAGTTTTAAAAAATCAAATACTAAGTGATAAACTTCTGTAAAAAAGCAAAAATTTTTGTTGACTAAAAGCTTGGCATAGTTAAGAATGTGAAATGGCTACCCCCCCCAAATTTATGCACCAATTTTAAGCAGAGTCCACAGGTCCTTGAGATCAGGAACAAGGATGATAAACCCCAAATTCAACACTGCACTAACTAGCTTAGATCTGAGGAGGTATTTGATACTTAGCAAGGCCCTACAGCCATACAAGGTGCAAAATAAATACCCTCATAACTTAAAATTTAAGTCAGTCTTTGGCAGTAATGCCAGCATGAATCAAATGGGTAGAAAAAATTAACCATCAACATAAGTGATTCCAAGAAAATCGATGGCTGAGATCTGAGGTCCCAAGTCTAATCAAAAGCAAGCAGGGTATAGTTTTCAATTGTGTGTTCTTCTGGATAAAGACTATGCTAACAGAAAAGGGTTGTTAGTCCAGAGTCAGGGGAGCAAGAGTCTAACTAAGCAACACCTGACCGATATGCCCGCAACACTGTCTGCAGTCAAAACATTCCGATCGTGAAGAGGAGTGCTGAGCAGGTTTAGTCCTCAGGAAGCAGCTCCATTCAGTTACCCTGTCTTAGTGACATTTTCTGTTAAGCTGACCTTGTGACCAGGTCTGCAGGAGACAGTGTATACCAAACAAATGATGCAAGCTTCCATTCATTCTACTCACAGAGACATAAACGAATTCACTAATTAGGATTCTTGTCTTTTCATCACTTGTTAAATATAAATGAATTCCATAATCCTGATGACTTCTGGACCCAAGGAAAAAAATTCACAGGCATAGACCTGGAAAACTGAGGTTTATACCCTGAATACGACAACCCATCTCCAGATTCTAAACATCTGAGAAGCCCTGCCTTTTATGATAATTCTATTTTGTCTAAAACTGAAGCACATATTTAAGACAGAAAACAAAGTAAAAATGTATACACTGGGGTGTGGCCAGGAAAGTGGAAACACTGGAACTCAAAATGTCTGAACAAATTCAATGAAGATGCTTCATTGAATTTGAACCTGAAACAGGGAGGAAATAAGATAGCCATCTTCAAAAATCACTAAATTACATAAAGAAGAACTTTCCACTGTTCCATACCTGGCATAACAACTGTTCAACATGCTATCTAGAACTGTATTTTAGGAGATAAGAGAGACATGTACACGACAGTGTAGCAAAGTAAAAGAGAAGTATCTAACTGACCAGAAATGAGAGGTGAGGAAGGCCTAAACAGAGGGGATGCCTAAACAGAGCCCTTAAGAAAGCACAGGAATTACCCAGAAAGCAGCGTATGTGACCCAAGGTAAGAAAAAGCTAGTGGTTTAGTGTGGATGGAGAGGAAAGTAAGAGTGATGAAAGATTAAAGTAAGAAAATTAAAAGGCCTCATATAAAGGGACTCAGATGTCATGAGGAGGAGTCTGCAGGCGGCTAGGGCTCACCAGAGATTTAAGTGCAAGAGTTATATAATCAGATTTTTCTGTGGCAGCCAACAGAAGATAGAAGGCAAGATTGGCAGCAGGGAGAGACCACTGCTACTATAAGTAACTTGGTGCCAAATGAAAATACTAGGCCGGGAAGCAAAGCCAGAGCTCAAGAAGTAATAAGGAGAACTTAATAAATGACTGGGTGTGATGATAAACAAAGAGGAAGAGCCAAGAATGATTTCCAGGATTATGATTTACTAAAGGATAATATCACATGGTAAGGAATATGGGAAGGGGTATAGGAAGAAAGAAGAAAAGAAAGCTCTGGAATAGATGAAGCCAAGTTATCTGTGGAACATACCAAGGTGGTGGCATCCAGGAGACACACAATGGAGTCTCAAATCAGGAGAAAGGCTTGAGCAAGACACACAAGTTTGGAAATCATCACAGAATGGCTACTGAAGAGATCAGAGCATATGAGATCACACATATCTCAAAGGCCACGGATTAAGAAGAGGCCTGGGGGCAGAACGCTGGAAAATGTCAACCACTTAAGAAAAGAAAATTAGCTATTCTGGGAGGTCATCTACAGCATTTTTCAACTCTGAAAATCAAAACCTTCAATACAATATTTCTGAGAAACAACTTTTTACCACTATGAGAGATCAGACAGGAAAATTAAAGCCTAACTGGCCTCTTCTGTGAAAGGCAGCATGAGTGCATGCTGATATGCTGCAGGCAAAAGCAAAAACAGCTAGGATCCTGGTGTTTACCCAGACAATACCATGGATAGTGGGAGACAGATGGATTTTATTTTACTGATTTCTTGTGCCTATGTCTCAGTGAATAAAATTGAGGTGCGCCAGTCATTCAGGGCTCTCTGTCAAAGGGAGACATGAGTCCCCTGGCCCTCCACATTCTACCTATTCTGTCTCACTTTCATCGCCCCTTGGTCAGGTACGAGCTCATAGGCTGGACCCCCTACGTACCACCACTACAGAAAAACAAAATTAAGTATTTTCATTCTTTGGCTTTGTTGGTCCAATGATGAAAAAATGCTCTGAAGAAAAACTGTTTTGCTGTTTGGTAATTTTTTTTTCTGAAACGGAAGGAATCCTTGGTTTATTCACACGCGAGTATGCAAGCTCCAGATCTAATCTCTTACCCTATTTTTCCTTCTGTGGATCTAGTTATATTCTCAGTCAACTAGAAAATACAGTTTTATCACTTGCAAAAATTCAAAAACACATTCTTATTTATTCTTCCCTTCACTTTTTGCCACCTGCCGGTCTGGAACTATACATAATTTATATATCTTTTACTGCATTACTTAAAATCACTTACTAAAATTCAGAAATGACTATAATTTTCACTAATATTTAAATTGTTGGTTTGTTTTCCTTTCTGTACACTTTTAAAAACAGACTCCAGTATACACAAATCTTTTTATTAAATCTATGAGTTTGATTAAAACAAATTATAAAAAAAAACTATCATTTTTGCAATAACAACACACCAGTGTATTCTGTGACAGTTATAGCTTAATCCTAAAATCTGGCTACAGTCCCACCAAAGTGCACCTGGAACAGGTCTCAGAGGTACTTGACTTCTTTTTATCGTATACACTTTTTTCTGTCCTTGCCTTATTATGCCTCTCCCAGCACTCTACAAGAGACCTTTTTCTTCTCCTCTTGTCTCTCATTTTCCAATGAAAGCTGTGCTCATACCCATAAACGTCTACCTTTACCAGTAATGGCACTAAAGCTAACACAGCTGCCAACCTACAACCCAAAAATATAATGGATATAATTCAAATTGGAGTCGACCATTAAGTGGTTCTCTGTAGGAAACAACTTAACTATATCCTGTTTCAGTGACCCAACCCTAAGGACAAAAGGTAATCACTCTAGAAAGTCAACTTATGTGAAAAAGAACACCATGATGCCCTTTAGCTCATAAAGTGGAAAGTCCATGATTTGTAGAAACAGATCTCTACACAACGAAAAAGGGGCAGAGGATGGACTACAGACAATGTTTGACACTGACATTAAAGTTTACCTCATGCGAAGTTATTAAATGGTGTTATTTTAAAATGTAACAAGGGTTAGAGTAGAAAAGTTGTTAGTTTTTTGATACAGGGTCTCACTATGTAGTTCAGGCTGGTCATGAGATCACTATGTAGCCCAGGCTGGCCTCAAACTCACAGTGATCCTCCTCCCAAGTGCTGGGGTTGTTTTGTTTTTTAAAATCAAGGCTAGGTATACAATGAAAGGACTCCACGTACTGTGTTAGTTTTGTAGTCCTGGGAAATTTTTAAGGGTTCCACAGAACCCTGTGGAAAAGGCAAACAATTATGTCCCTACCATAATTCCCTCCCTCAAGTCTGGTGCTCTTGAAACTGCAGCATTCTCTTTATACAACAGGCCTAGAGGCTCTAGGCCTTCACTAAGGGAAGGTGTGGGTTTATCTTTTACTGTTCCACTCTAGCTGGCAGCAGCACACATTTCTAATTTTACAAAATGAAAGCAAGACAATTTCTTGCTGCCATTCCACTTGCAGGCGTGAAGCAGCAGGAAGAGCAGCAGAGAGGCTTCCACTAGTCTAAGAAGCAACAGAAACCCTTCCTTTCAAAAGGTCACTGTGCTCAAGCTAGACAAAAGAAACATCAAAAAGCACAGCAAATAAAAGGTTCATTTATCCTATCCAGCCTCAGGTCCCAAACTGAAACAATCCAGGTTCTTGTGGCTCCCTAGATCTGTTTCTGTCTCTTACATTATCATGTGATAATGTCTTCCTGCAGCTTATTGGCCTGGAAAACTCTTGCTCACCCTTCCAGTCTAAGCTCAAACAGGCGCTCCTCTTCTTCCTTAGCAGTTCCTCTCTGCTCCTTCTGCTCTGGACCCTGCTCAATTATTCCCCCACCAAGAGTGGAGTTCTACAGTCACCCCATTTCTGAGGCAGCACCTTGTCTTTCCAGCCTTGCACTACCTGGTGTGCTCACAGGTGACTACCAATGCATGTGAAGGCCTCCCAGGTCTCAACATATGGGAAACACCCACCCATTTCCAGTTGCTCCTCTCCAACCTCATCTAATTGAGAACTTATCACCTCCTAGGTTATTTTAAGGAGTCCCTCCATTGGTCTTCCCACTCCTGATCTCTCTTCCTCTGAATCCATTTTATTTACACTACTGCCTCTGTAATCTCACTAAAGTACAAGTGTAATTAAACTACCAGATTCAGCAATTAATGATGCAGAGAATAAAATGCTGAAAAACACCTATTCTCTAACTTAATGGGCTCAAATTTCATGGGGCAGAGAGAAGTAAATAATTAACAAAGAATCACCTGGTGCCTGGTATGCCCTTCATTCTTACCACGTCAATTCACACAGGAAGTTTTCCCAAGCTTCCCAGTCAGGAGCAATCTCTCTGTTCCCACAGTGTGCCTTGCACTTCTGTATCAATTTTTGTTTGAATTAGTTATTTGTAACTACACGTTACACCTCTTACAGGATTAAACTTTTCAAGTAGAAAAGCAAGATGATGTCTGTTTTGCTAGACAAGTATGCTACAAATAGTATCTATGAATAGGTGATAAATGTGGAATTATAGTAATTAGCCTCACTAAAACATTATGAGCATGTGATTCCTCTAGGACTCGCCATTATTAAGAATATCAAGGGGGAGGGAGAGGAGCTAAAGATGGCGGAACAGTAAGCAGCAGAGTAAACAGTCTCTCTGAGAGAAACAGTTCAGATGCTGGAATATAACATCATGGAGAGGACAAGGAGGAAGGAACTGGGTCCCCTGAACCAAGGAAGAATCTAAAATATGACTCGAAGCCCACAAAGAGAATAAAAAGAATTTAAAC
>RJWT010056575.1:0-10018 GCA_004365215.1 Cuniculus paca
GGTCAAATTGATTACGTGCCTGTTATCCATTGTTATTCAAATCATGCTTAATAATCTGTCTACTGTTATGCTTCCTTCTTTAATTAGTTTCTGTGTTAGAAACACCAGAAGAAATCACTGTCTTATGGAATAGTGCTCATCTGTAGGAAAAAGACAATTCTCTAAGGTTTCTCTGTGAATCTGCAAAGTACCAACCTCAGCCAACACCATCGCTAAGCAGCTTCTTATGAGTAAAACATGAAGGTTTGTTTTCTGAACTGTGCCCAACATTCAAGAAAGTTTACCCTGCAAAGAGGAGTCAGGATCAGCCAGGACAGGGACAGGATGTGTGTAAATGGCTGTGGCACTTTTCATGTTAAATGAGCATCGGTTTGCAGACCATCCTGGCTCTGTTCACACAGACTATCCTCAGAAAAAGCCCAGTTTCCCAAGGGTCCTCTGTTGCAGGATGTTTCTCTGCCCAGCCCTGATGGAAGAGACATGTTTATAGAACATGCTCCCAATTTGGATCTAGTTTCATTTTCCTTGCTTGAAAAAGCCCTGACAACATCTGTCACCTTCAGGACTGGCACACATGCTACAGTGGGCCCTTTTTGCTCAGATAAAACTACCCAAAGTGAGGCGACCTGAAATTCATCTCATTTAACTTCAAAGAAAAACATTAGTTGTTTGCACTAAGTTGGAATATAATCAAAACCTAGAAACTTGAATTTAAAAGTGAATGTTAGGAAAAATCACATTGTTCTGACCCAATACTATGGATAAATGTAGCCTTTTGTCACCATGGTGGTGGTAGGGGGATCCTGACCCCAGAGTTTTAAAGAGATTAAGGCTGCTTGGCTACAAGCATATGAAATCTATGTAAATAAGAGCTGATAAATCATTGGAGAAATTTGTTCACAAAGAGCTTTGTCACTGAAATACTACATAGCATGTTCTTTGTTTTTAAAACACTCCTTAATGGATAGGAACAGAGGAAACCTGTTAGAGTCATAAAAAAGTATGGTAAGTGATTCAATATAACTGAGACATTTCTTGTCATTCTTTTATCAAAGTAAAAAATAATGATACAAATCTCAATCAAAAGTTTCATACTGAGATACGTTTTTGAATGCATGTTAGCAAATATAGCCCAAATATCGCGGTGAGGGAGAAAGATAAGACAGGAAAGGAGAAAGAGAGAGAGGCAAATTGAGTGATTCCGTGTCACTCACTCCGTGGTATCACAGTAACTTGTGCTTCTCAAAGTTAGGAATGGGTAAGAAAGTGAAGTTAATTACACATTCGACATATATTTATGTTTATTATATTCTCAGTATTCTGATAGGCATTAGAATAAAACAGTGAGAAGGACAATAGTCCTTTCATAAAATTATACTTTAGATGAGAAGGGCAGATAGATGATGTTAGAGTACATTAACGATTTAATTTCAGACAGTGATGGATGTTGTGAAGAAAATAAAGAAGGTGGCTTGCTAGCATGTCAGAGGTGGCATGTCACCTGGTCTGGCAGGTGCTCTCACAGGCTGACATTTGAGTTAGAATTGAGTGACAGGTCGAGGCCAGGTGTGGAGATAGCAGGAGGGCGGATGCAGAAACCCGAGGCAAGAATAGAAAGGAGGCCAATGAGGCTGCAGCTTCATAGATAAGGAAAGGAAAGTGAATGAGATAAATGTGGGCAGGTAGATGGGGATCAGGTCACTTAGAGTTTTATGAGAGGTTGAATTTTATTTAAGTGAAATGGGAAGTAATTGGAAATTTTTGAGTCTCCCATTTTCTCATCTACTTTATTTTCAATTGTTCATGTAACATTTATTTTTAATGATGCTATATTAGGCTAAACGTAGGCCTCATTAAGTTCCAAATAATATAAATTTAACAGGCTACTTTCTTTTCTCACATAAAAATAGCAATTTTTAATAAAATGGAAGAAAAAATCTATTACCTGGAAAATTAAAGAAAAAAAGAAATCTTACGAATCTACAGTATTAGATCATCAATCAAAACTATAATTTCAGATTATTTACAGAGTAATTAAATTTGTACACTTTCATTTTTGGCCATGAGCTAGACTCCATACCATGCTCAACTTTTCTACTAAAAACCACTAAAACTCTAGCCTAAAATTTATGGCAGAAGTTAAGCAGATAGTCACTACCTTATTCTCTCTCTCCCTTTCTCCCTTTCTCCTGTTCTCACTCTGTGTCTGTCTCTCTGTCTCTCTGTGTCTATCTCTCTGTCTCTCAATCTCTCTCTCTCTCTCTCTTCTTTCTTGGTCTCCTTTCTACGTATCTACAAACATGACTTGACCACATTTCCCAGCCCTCATGTCTAGTTGGAATGACTTGTCTGTGTAGACTTGTCTATGGAATATGAATTGAAGCAGCAAGTTACTTCTCGTCCAAAGCAGTCATGAGTAGGTTTACCTTCTCAACATACTCTTCCCCTACCTTGCCACATGCATTTGTTATCTGAAGCTTTTCAGGATGGATATGAAGACACAGACTGAAAATGGCAGTTTCAGCACTGAAGAGCCCTAGGTCCCTGAATGACAGAGCAAAGTGAAGTCTAATTACCTATACTGGGCTCTGAAGTAAGTGAGAAATAAACCTTTGTTGTGTGTAGCTTCGGAGATGTGGGGGTTGCTCGTTTCAGCACCTACTTTTACTGATGTTGTCAAGTACAGAAATTAAGATCTTTAAGTAGGACAATAACCAAACAATGGTTTAGCAAGCAGAGAAGAAATTGCTACCTGAAGGCCTTAAAAATAGGGTCACATCATACAGTGGTAAACATCTGATAAAACTGAAGCTTTGGTTCCCAGAACCAGATCATGTGTTTACTCAATCAGAAACTTCAGGATAAGAGGTGGAAATAAAAGGAAAATCGTTGGTGTGTGCATTGAAAACTGTTGTTACCTTTCAACAAAATACTAGAAAGCAGAATACTTATGATATAAATGACTGATTTGTAAGCAACACTAAAAGCAAATGTAGGAAGTGCGGAAATGGGAGACCTGTCGAGTTTGTCTACTGCCTCTGGACCACAACCTTACGAAATCATATTGAAGAATCTTTGCACACCAAATGCTTATTGAGACGCAGTCTGGCAGCAGATATCAGATTAAGGGTGTGATCTGAGAGTGTCAGTCACCCAGCATCACTGTGAGTAGCTACTCTTGACAGAAACAAGGGGAGGAGCTCGCAGAAAGAGACAGCTGACCTGAAAACCTAAGAAAAACCTTAGCTGTCAGCAGAGAAAATTGACTGGAAGGAAATAGATCAGAAGTCAAGTAAGTGCTGTAAGACTTTAATTGCAAAAAAAGCTTTCAGTCCAGACCGCCCCCCACAAAAAGAAAGAAAAAAAATTTGACTGACCCAAAGTCAAAAACAACTGCTAGGACACCATAATTTCATGTGAAAGAAGTAGACCCCCAAAAGTGGGCAAAATCATGTCAAATATAATCATGGAAAATAAACAGGAATCAACTACAGGAGGATGAAGTCATGAAGAAAAATGGACAATAGCAGAGATCCATAGCCTAGAACAGGATCTTCCTCCTCTCTTGGATCTCAGAGCTGCCTAAGACAAGTGATTGTTCTTATCTTTCCCTGGGAGAAGTGTTTTGGGGGTTATATTGACTGTGTGTCACACCCTGTGCACTGAGTGTGATCAACAAACTATTCAGTTTGTTGATCCCCAGAAAATGAGGAGCCATACATGCACCTGGTGAGGTAGACAGTGTATCTCTGCAAGATCCTAAACCTAAAGGATGTAGGGATGAGGTGGGGCATTGGCAAGTGTAATAGAATTAGGATGGCCACAGGTTCTTTACTAGTCCTGCTATTAATAGGTAGAATTTAATCTCTCTTCTCATTAATCTGGGCTCCCATTCTTGACTCGTAGAATCAGGCTGGATATTTTTAGTCAGACTGGCCATAGAAAGCCTTATATCTTATACCGTCTGTGGGATCACTCAAACTTAGAGCCCTGAGATACCTTATAGTAAGTTCAACCACTCTAATATCATTACCCCAATCAAGAATCTGGAAAACCCCTCCTGGAGAGAGTCTATGATTATGTTCAAATGGGAAGGCATCAGGCTTTATCCAGACTTCCAGCTATCATGCCCAGCATATGAACAACGTCAGCTTAGATCTTCTTTCTGGGACTAGCTAAGACAACCCTAACAGAAGCCACTAGGAGCACAGCATCTATTGACCCATTTCTGAATTTCTTATTCATGAAAATGGTTATGTACAAAGTAATTATTTACAACTGATTAATAATCAATAATAAAAGAATAAAACCTATAAAATTAGAAATTTAAGAGGATATTTTATAAATAATTGATATTGATTAAGCAATAATATAAATTAGAGAATTCAGAGCCGAGTAACAAAACAAATAATAACTGAATAACAATAACGAAAATTCTCCACCTACAAAATACCACAAGATGAAACTAAAGCGATGTTTAGAAATAAATCTGCAGGCTGACAGACTTAAATATGTATTTCGAAAAAGAAGATATGTTTAATTTAATGAGACAAGCACTCAATGAAGTTAGAAAAGGAACAAAATAAATTGAAAGTAAAACAAAAGGAGTAGCAATAATAACAGGAATTAATGACTAGAAAACACACCTGTAGTAGAGGAAAAAAAAAAGGAATAACAAAAGACAAATAGTCATCAGATTTTTTTTTTGTCTTTTCAGGGGACTGATCCCTCAAAAGATCTAGCATTCTAAAAACAAAAGAAATAAAAACAATATTAAAAAAAACATGACATGGATGTATTAACAGATAATTGGAGAGAAGGAAATGTAAGTTTTTTGAACAATCTTATTTGAGTAAATTTGAAAACTTAGAAAATCAGATAGTTACTAGAAAAAATGCATGTTGCTGTCTTACAAAGCCAACACAAGAAGTAATCAAAAAATAAAATCACCTTGCTTGTAGGCATATAAATTAAAACACTTTCAGGAGCAGTTTCGCGTTATCTAGAAGGCTGAGAGTGACCACGCCTCTCAATTTCCATACAATAATTCTGGTTTATGTGCAATTTACTTATATAAATTGACTATCATTAAAATGAGAAAAAAATTCATATTAGCAATAGCAGTTGCTGGCATTTATTGGGCACTTATTCTGAATCAGTAATTATTCTTAAGAGCTAATAAGCACTTAAATTCTCACAACTCTGAAAAGGAGCCATTATTATTTTCTCCTTTTAAAAATAAAAACTGGGTTCATTTGCAGAGATGTTACTTAAAACATACAGCTAAGCCACGCATAAACGGCAGTGCCAGGTGTTACTTAACAGCAGATTACTGCTGCTCATAGATCAACATTCATGTTACAGATTTTCTACCACAACTATATATATATATAATGTTTATATGGAAAACAGAACAGACGCTATAAGAAAATCTCCACACTAGCTTCTGCTGGAATTCTTACAAAGCTTGAATTCATTTAGTGTAAATTAAAGATGTTTTCATGTAGGACTGAAAGAACTTTGGAGCACATTAACTTACAGTGCAATGCTATTTACATTGAGCTTCCAATTTTAAAAGTATATTGCCATAAACCTTCATAAATGCCTAGTAAAGCAGGTTTATGTCATCGTTTGCATTTTATGGATAAGGAAACAGGTCACATGACAGTTTCCAGTTCACAGAGGAGAGTCATCATTGTGGATACAGACATTCTATCTATGGCTTTGTAATATTTATTCACATAACAGATGTCACACTGGTCCAGAAAGGGTTTCTGCCTTGATAATGATTCTAAGAAAGGGTCTGCAGGGTGTAGAACCTACTCACTCTGAACATTTCACTCCTTTTCAGGGACAGGTTGTAAATCAGCGGTCTCCGGAGAAGATAAAAAATGTGTCAGTCCACATTTGGGGTCAGGAGAAGACAGAGTGTCAAGGCAAGTATGTGTTTATTTTTTTAAAAAAAATGATTCTGCATAAATTTATTCTTTTTCATGTGCTGGACTTGTCACTGATGGTGGCTCAGGAGCTATCTCTTGGGAAAAATGGAAACATGGCCAAGTTCATCTTCCATCATCCCTTCTCTTCTTTTTGATTTCTTTTATTACTCATGATTCCACAGTCCTCGAGAGCTTGGTCCTGTCCTTGACCCATCCTTTCCTTCGGTTGGCTGACATCCTTCTAGATTCACAACTGCTTAATCTGGTTGTTGGGGTGTGGGGGTTGGGGTAGTCATAAAGTCCTTAGACTTCAGTGTGGCTCTTGATTCTTATGTCAACTCTCCTGGAGACCTGAATCTTCCATCCTTTACCTCTGAGTCCTTCTCCTCCTCTGTCAGGGAGAAAGATGGGCTGGGCAGTTTAATATAAAGGGTGCTTTCTTACTCTCACGTTTATGTCTCCATAGCTACAATATGTAATGAGAAAACTGCTGAAGTTATTACTCCTCCCAGGACTACCTGCAAGTGTAATGAAAAGATTTTAAATTACTTTGCTTTAGTCAGCCCCTTATCTCTTATAATTGACTGAAACACTTCAGATTTTTCTCTTGTCAGTCATCCTCTTCTCCAATCTATTCTACATATTGGGATCCAAATGAGCTCTCTTATGACTGAGACCACTGGTTGGCTTCCTTCACAGATTTTTCCATGCTCACAATCTGTTTAAAAGGTGTTAGATGGGACAGTGAGATACCCAAAGTCCACAGAAGTATGGTTCATTTGAAGTGACCATGACCAAGGCAAGTGGTCTGTAATACCAACCTCTTGATCATGTTTAACATATTTGTTTTAATTGTTAACCATATCTAAAATACATTTCTTACTCACTTTCCATGCACCGTCACCTTCCAAACTCCTGTAGTCTTTCTCCTAAGGTGGTGTTTTTGGGATGTATGTGCATATGAAGTCTGGACTGGCTTGTTCCTCTGGACCACTTGTTCCATTTGCTTAAGCTGAGTGTGCTGGGTTTATTTCATTTTCTCAAATTGTAGGAATATAAATATTTTTCAGTTGCATTTTCCTTGTCTTTTTTCCAGCAAGGTCTTTGTAATATGTAATGTTTCTCTAAATTTATTTATACAGACTGAACCTAATATCTTTCTTTTCTGTAACACCATGAATTTCTCTCCTTCTCAATAGTCTAGGTTGATTATATAACATCACTGGCCATCATGTCACAGTCCTATGGTCCTCACAACCAAGACACACCGACCTCATCAGCTGGCCTTTAAAGTCTTTGCCAATGGGATTCCAACTGAACTTTCAGCCTCATCATACTTTCTACTCCCCTTCTCTTATGTCATCTTCCGTCACCCATCACCTAAAGTCTACTCACCAGTCAAGATCTGTCATGTTCTGTCACTTTCATACAGGGTGGTAATCTGAATGATATTAATTTCTCAGATTAAAAAAGTGATTAAATAATTTAAACATGTAGGCCCTACACAATTTAAAAACTTTTATAAATAATTTCTCAATAAATACCATCTGTTATTTGGCACTGTTGCTAATTATATCTATGTCTTTGCTTTTGCAATTTCTGTAGGGTGAAATTTGTTTCAGACTCTCTCTGCTTACTGAATTTTTACTTATTATTTCAAAGGTCAGATGAAGTGCTACAAATCTGTGAAGCTGTCCACGGTAATTATGGTCAGAATTAATTGTTCCCTGTTGCGTATTATCAAAAAACTTTAGTTATACTTCAGTTTTAGCTCATATTAGAGTTATCTATTTCTGTCTCCACAATTAGATTGTAAGGTTAATGAGGGTAGGGATGAAGGACCATTTGTTAGTCATCTTCATGATCCCAGTGTGCCTATGACTGATTATTTAAACCAAAAATGCTTAGTAAAGTGAACTTGGAAATTGAAGATGAAAATTATTCAGGCCACTGAGGAGGTAAATTATAATGCAGGTACATGAATGTTTTACAGCATTTTGAAACTGTAGTCCTTAGTATTACTTCAGTTTCTGTGGTCACCTATCCAAAGTCAGCTGTATGATTTTTTTTTCTACACAAACATAAAGAGTGTAGGATCAAGAAAGATTTATAAGGTAATTACATTAGTATCTAGGTAAAGAAGTCTATCTATCTATCTATCTATCTATCTATCTATCTATTCTTATACATACACATACATGCATACCAAGAAAGTTACATGTTCTATATCTTGCAGTGGGCAGATACAGGTAAACCTATTATAGTAGAAGGCAGAGGTTTTCAATGTTATGATAATAATAATGCTAAAATTGCTCATGTTTATTAAATGATTACTCTCTGTAAGTTATCATTCTTAGAATTGTTACATAATTAACTCACAAATCTGCACTTCTTTCCCTCTGAACAGTTAGGTCATAACGTTAGTCTTACCTTATGGATAAAAGGGTGAGTCATAAGAAGGATGAGGAAAACTCCCTATCCTTATAAAAAGTGTAGAATAGAAAAAGGAAGACACAGCAACTGTAGAGTGGAGAGACTTGGTAAGTGATACACCTTCAGGTGGTCATCCTCAGCACACTGAGAAGTCACTGCACGGTGACAACATGTGCCCCTGATGTGAGGCAATGAAGGTGATATTGTGTGGTTCCCTGCCTTACTTTCAGATCTTCCTCCCATTTTAATTAGGAAAAACACATCAGCCAAGTTCTGGGAGAAGGGAAATCCTACAAAATGCCTGATTAGTACTCCTCAAGGCTGTCCAAGTCATAGAAAAGAAGGAACGTTACAGGAAAGCCATTAGAGTCAGAGGTATTGAAAGAGACTTGATCCTGGAACAGAAAAAGAACATTAGGTAAAAATGAATGAAAGCTGAGTAAACTGTAGACCTTAGCCAATGATGATAATGATGATGGTGATGCAACAATATTGGCTCATTAATTTTCACATACACATACATTGAATTGAATTGTATTCCACAGGAAAAAAATGTTGAAATTTTAATCTCTGGTAATTTGAATGTGACTTTGTTCACAATGGTGTCTTTGTAGACATAAGTGTAGATATAAGTAAGTTAAGATGAGGTCATACTGGAGCAAGGTGGGCCCAAAACACCATGGCTGATAGCCTTACTGAAAGGCTAGGAGAGACAGAGACACAGAGGAGGAAAATGGACATTTGACAAGCAAGGCAGAAACTGACACACGCAATACAAGCCACAAAAGTCCAAGGATCACCAGAAAACTCTAGAATCTGGGAAGAGACCAAGAAAAATTCTGCCTAGTGTCTTCAGAGGGTGCATGGCCCTAAGACCACCTGTTTTCAAACCTTGAATCCTTGGGGACTGTAAAAATCAATTTCTGTTGTTTTAGCCAACTATTTTGTGGTTATTTCATTTTACTTTATTTGGTTTTTTGGTACTGGGATTCAAACTCAGGACCTCCTGCTTGTCAGGCAGCTACTGTGCCATTGAGTTACATCCCGTCCTTTTGTGGTAATTTTAATGGCAGACCTAGAAACTAATACAGTGCCTTACTGAAGTAAAAATAAAAAATAACTTAATGCTTGTAATCAAATAATACAAACACTAAGTTTTGTTTTTTTTTTTCTGCAGTTGCTATCATCTCAGCCTCACTTCTTCCAAATCAGCCCATTGCATAATAAGGGGGGAAGATTGCTCTTCTTGTCTCCCAGCCCACACACTGACTGGCTCACAGGAAGCCATGATTTGGCTTCTTGATTCTCTTCCTGTTCTCAATGGCAGTTGCCCCTTGTCTTGCTAATGTAAAATATGAGTATTAGTGGAAACTCTGTGTGTGTGTGCGTGTGTGTGTGTGTGCGCGCGCACGCGCATGTGTTGGGAGTAGTATGTGGGAACTCCCTGTATCATAGGCTCATTTTTTCCCTGTAAATTTAAACTATTCTAAAACATGAAGTCTGTTAGCTAAACAAATTTAAGAGGCAAGCAAGCAAACAAGACCTACAATGAAATTCCACTTCATCTCAACAAAAACGATGATGGCAAAAATAACATACAAAAACAAGTGCTGCTAAGAAGGTGGAGCTATTAAAAAAGTCATGCA
>RJWT010056576.1:0-10012 GCA_004365215.1 Cuniculus paca
CTGGTACTAGTTGGAAATCAAGCTGGAAGTGGTCAGTGTTACCAGCCTTGTGTTTCTAGCTTGACTACTCCTCCCTGCTTTCTTAGGGACTCTGCCTCAATCTCACAGAGGCATCCCATGGTTCTTTGGGTGGACCAGAGGCAGACACAAAGTGGCTCCTCTCACAGCCTCTCTCCATGGCTTCTGTAAGTGAGAACGACGATTCGATGGGTTGTCGAAGGATGAGTGGGAAAGTCATGTACTCTTGTGATCTCAAGTCACTGTCTCAGGATGCTATGATATGGGACAATAATCAGAGAGCAACTGAGATAGAAAGAGAGATGAATGAATGAGTGAACTGATTAATGAATGAACAAGTTCTATCTAAGCCAATGAGGCAAAATGAAAATTTAGCATATGCTTTCTTTCTTACATATAAGGGATACTTAAGTCTTGAGTTTCCGGTCCAGGTTATAAAGCCAGCAGAGTAGGGGCGGGGAACCAAAGGGGGTGCTAGTGACATTTGGATATTAAATCTATTCATGACCTAAGCCATCCTCTAAAGTGATCATTTCTGATCCAGGGGCTAATATATTCTCTCCCTTCCTCTTCTCTGATTTAATCAGATTTGTTTTGTAGGATGCCCAGTTAAGCTTTGAGATAAAAGAAGAGAGGTGCTAGATCAGCTCCCATTTTATTGCAGTAGTTTTATTCTTCATTTTGCTGTTTATGTAAAGGATGTTTATGATACACACTCCAACTAAAGTCTACACGATGCCTAGATTCTGACCCTTCTGAACCAAAACACTTTTTCCTATTGCCTGAGTGGCTCTTGGGTACTGTGGTGATGAAAGAACACGACATGAAAAGCTTTGGCCAACTGTAAAGCAAAGGTCTAGCAACCAGAAGAGGACAGGAGTGATTAAGGCCAGGAGAGAAGGTAAAAGAGAAACATCCAACTCTGAGGTTGATTTGATTTCCCAAAAGCTCCTAGGAAATTGAGAAAGAGGCCAAAAGCACAATTAAGAAAGGCTTGCTTGGGAAGATATGCATTAATTAAAGGCTATGCCCATGGAAACTGAGCTTCTCTCTCTCAAAACAAAGTCCTGGCACCAAAATCCATTGGCTGCAAACCAGCTGGGCTTGAGCCACTTTGTTTATCCTTGAAGTGGTCACTGTGGCTACAGGGATGCTATGCTGTGATTGGTCAGGCATGGACCACATGTCACTGGGGAGATGATGGGAGAGGACAAACACCATCCTACTGACTTTATGGAATGTGTGTTACCAAAGAAAAACCAGGGCACAAAAGAGGAATGAAGAGAAGTCAGGCAGGTAGCAACAAAAAAATGCCCCAAGTTTTCTGTAACATGGTGTCTTAGTCCAGTTTGGTCACTATAACAAAGCACCTGAGGCAGGCTAGGTTTATAAAGAAAGGAGGCTTATTTACCTCACAACCTTGCTGATCCAAGAGCATGGCTGTGGAACAGGCTCAGCTGTGGTGAGGACTTCTCAGCTGTGTCACGGTAAGGTGAGAGCACAGCAGGAATGAGAGAACACACAGCAAAACAGGAAGCCATAGAGAGACTGAGTGGCACAGTCCCTTCCAAGGTCACACACCCAAGCCTTCCCATCAGGCTCCACCTCTTAAAATCCTCAACTCAAGCCTTGCCACCATGAGGGCCAAGCACCTGACACACAGTGCTGGGAGGATGAGCACTATCCACACCACAGCAGACAGAATGATGGAAGAATGTTGCCTAAGATAAGCATTTCTATAAGACTTACGTGAAATACACCTTTTCTCCCCTTCACTGGAGATTTCATACAGACAGAATAGTTCTGGACATTGAAGCTTACAGAATAATATTGGTTTATAAGGATAAAACTGAATAAAGTAAATATAGAATATTATGAAAACATAGTGACTTCAGTTTCAGTTTTTTGTTATATGTTCTTATTGTAGACATTTAGAAATTGTAGAAATTTCCTACAGAGTGCATTAATATTTATACTTTCAGAACCATAAGCCTGTAATTTTTGTAAAGGTATTTGTTCTAGCTCCTTGAACATACCATTTTCTAGAACTTTCTTGCTAATGAAGCTATAGGAAAAGAACACACTGACTGGGGTGACTACTTAGCCCCACCAGAATGCTCTTGGGTCACTGCACCTTTTCCCAAGAGGCATGCCTAGAAAACAAAAAGTAATTGTTATGTTGTTTAAAAAATTCTAGTTTAGTAATTGTCACATACTTTTCTTAGCCCTTCCTTTCAGAAAATATTGAGAAAGGAGTAATTTGCTAATTTGAAAAACACTTCTCATGCCTTAGAAATCTGTCTTATTTTGAAATAAGATGGATACTCAGAATAAGAATAAAGTGTGTGTAAGGTAATTATGCTTTACTGGATACATGCCATGTTGGAAGAAATTGAAATGGGGCCATGCTGTTAAGACCGACTTCTCCTTTTTCAACTTGATACTCTGCTTTCAAAGACAGGTGACCATGTCATTCATCATATTCTCCATTTTCTTTGTAGTAAATTTTCTGGTTTTAATTACCATATTTTGCTGGGTTGATAGAATATGCAGTGTTTGACTTGAAAGAGTCATGAACAACTAAAATTATGTCTCATTTTTTAGGTACCTTTGTTCTTAAACTGAGGAAATTGTAGTAAATTCTCCAATAGCAAATGTCATTAACTCATGAACTGTACTAAAAACAGAGGTGTTCTGTTGAGCCTGTGTCTTAAACTTGAATTAGGAGATTAACTGTTGCAGCAAAGTGTCACTTTTCACCCCTAAGTGATGGTGAGTAGTTAATTTTGTTGTTGTTTGGCTTTGAAGTTGAATTCTTCTTTTTGCTCAGTTGTGTCAGTCAGCAAGACATTTTTTCTTACTGAACTCTATGTTTTTCTTTAGGCAATTAACATCTCTCCCTTTTCTCTATGATGTCATTCTTTTGTTTTTATTCACATTCATCAATTTCTCAATACTTCTCTAAAACTCTAAGGGGTTTGACAAGTTAAATTGTATCCGATTGTTGATGATATTAAATAACATCTTCAGAAAACTGTCTTGCAGACTTTGGTGAGGGTTTTTGTCAGATCTGCCTTAAGATCTTGTTATATCTGCCTGCTCACTTTTTTGAGAGAAAAAGAGCAACAGACAGGAAGGGAGAAAGGAGGGAGGAGGGAAGGAGTGAGGCAGAGAGAAAGAGACTGAGATTAGAACAACTTGCTAAAGCTCTCTGTGCGTGGTGACAATGTGATATAGAAAAGAAAAGTCAGTCTCATGGAAGCATCACACATGTCCACTGTCAAGAGGCGTACAAGTCCGAGTGCATGCACACATTCATCCAAGAACGTCCACTGCTGCCTTATTTGAATCGAATAAACAAAAATGGAAACAACCTGAATTTCCAAATGGATGAACACCTGAATAAACCATAGCATAATGTAGCATTATGTAGTATTTAAAAAAGATGAGGTTGATTTACCTGAATCACTTGAAATGAAGCTCAGGATATATTATTAGGAGTAACAGAGCAAGTGCACAATATTTGATACAATGGAATCATCGTTTCTGGTAAAATGCATGCTCCATCTCATCTACATAAATGCATACAGGCTATTAATTGTAGTTAACCCTGAGCCATGAGACTTGTTGCATAATGAGTAGGAAAGATTTTACCATTACCTTAACATACTTCTGCATTTTTAAAAATATGATTAACATGTGTAAAGGTTTTGAAGTGCACATGGGCAAAAAAAATAGGTTACGAAACTCTCTTAGTTTACCAAAAAGCAGAGCAGAACATGGGAAAATTAACGACTTTCACATGATAGCACTGCTCATTAAAGCCAGATATGGAATCTGAATCCAGGTTATTGGACTTAAATTTATATATGATTGCTTCTCTACCAGATTGGTGCTCCTTATATTCACTAATCAGAAAAAGAATTCAAATCATGAAAACCTGCATCTTTGATGTGAACAGAAATAAAGCCACATACCAGATAAACCTCAGAATTTAACTTGTAGAAGTTCAGACCTTGTTTTTCCTTATGATGTCTGTCCATGCTCTTACTCATGGGGATTGGAATTCCATGTTTCGCCCTAGTTTTCAAGTGAGTTTTATTGTCCTCTAATAAGTAGATTAGCCCTCGTGCAAGGAGTAACTATCTTAATGAGCCGATGTGTAATCGAATCCATTCACAAAGTTGAGAGGAGTGGGGTGGGGAGGGAGGAAGGCAGGAGGCACTCTGTGCTGTTGCGTGTAGCAGTCTGATGCCTCCGGGACTTCGATGGTCTCCGGTCTCCACGGCTCCACTCTGGTCACAGAGGTGCTCCATGTAGCCATATCCATGAGTCAGCTTCACAGAACTTCAGGAGCTTCACGGCAGGCTCTGAATGGAGCTCTTCCTTCCACACCGTTTCTTGATCTCGATCTTTCCTCCCTCTCCAGCTAATCACCAAAAACTGCTCCAGATAAATGCAATGGCATCTGAATGCCTCTGCTCACCCAGTTAAGTCTTTATTCACTGGATTCTTGTAGCCCTCTTTAAATTGCAGGCATTTAAACTTATTAAGCTACAATATTCTGTTTCTATCTGGGAGGGTTGTGGTCTCATTGAATGCTGGGGAGTAAACACTGCAAGGCATGAAGAGAAGACGGGGAGAATGGGGAGCTCCTGAGATGAATGTTGATGTCTGCTAACTTTCAGGGTCATCTTCCTTACTGTCATCGGTTACCATGTCATCCATCTAATCACTGCTGTTTTCAGAGCTACTGCTGATTAATTGGGCACTGACCTATGAGCCAGGCACCGTGGTGGTGTTTTACTTTACAAACTGCTGGGATAGATACAGTTACAATTACCACTTGTGTATAAAAAGGTTTAAACCAACAAAGCTTGAGTGAGAGGTTTGTTGAAGGTCACATCAGCTAAGGATGACCCTATGTGTTTTAGAGGAAAATTGTCTTTTCTAGGGACTCAATCTTTAGGTAGGTAAACATGCTGAAGACTGACTATAACAAGGTACCTGCCATAGATGTGAATTCCTCCAATACTTCTTTTCCCTGGAGTGTTCAGCTTATTTGTTTATAGGGGAACTCTTTGACTTTGTGAAAACATCTATTGATTTCCTTGTGTGGGAAGATTTACAGAGACAATCTGTAGCCTGAGATGCCACTGAAACATTCCCTGCTTTGTCGTGGGTAGGAAGGATGTTTGTGAAAGGAAGGCCAACTAATGTCATCATTTGGCCTCATTTGTGGAATGGATGTCTGCATTCTTGGCACTGAGAAAGATGCCCCAAAGCCATTTGAAAGATGAAAGAGCTGATCTTGAAACAGGTTTGCTGGAAGATCAAAACCCAAGCATCTCAAGTATTAGTTCAGATAAAATGAGAGCAGAGAACTATGAGAATATTCAACCTGAAATTTGTGATCAGAATTTTAATAGCATATGGGGAAAATTTCCTGCCTTCGGTGTTTAGAATTACATTTCATAGGATGGGGAAAAAGTTTTCCTATCCCTTGGCTATGGATTTCAATGCTATGCAGTGATCAAGGTGTTTTCATTTCTCCCAGCCTTGATATTAGGGAATTTTTGTGTGATTCTAAGTCAAAACTCTTTTCTACAGCTTGGGGCCAATTTTAACATAAATAGTAAGTTTATCCTGCTCTATGTGCTTATTAAAATGTCACTCAGTAAAATGAGTTAAATCAAAGAGAAGAGACTATAACACGCCATGATTCTGCCTCAACTCTGGCCAACATTTCAGGAAAGAGGTTCAGTGTTCTCTTGCTGCACTGAAGAGTGCTTAGGTTGTAAACACAGGAGCAAGTGCAACTCCTTGGTGATATCCAAAGGACGATGACTTCTGTTCCTTCTGCTGACATCGCCAATCAACTGGGACATGATACAGACAGAGTCCCTGGGGCCATCAGCTCCTCGACAGTTACTTCTAAATATAACGATTATGTCAAAGTGTTGCTATTTCACACAGCACTTCCGTAAATTTCTATATTCCAGATAACCATGAAGTTGGGTATTAAGTGTTATACTCACCAATGGCTCCTGTAAAATTAGACTATGATTATATAGCTAGGAAGATAGGTAGTGTCTGTGGGACTTTTTCCTGTTCAATAAGTTTGGTGGCAACATATGGGATGTTGTTATCATACTAAAGGGTTAAGTTTTTAAGGACAAGCCTGAAAGAGTAGTTTTCCTCAGTACTTTGCCTTATCTTTGGGATCTGCTGAAACATGTCTCACTTTGGTAGCACAGCTGTTGAGACATCCTTTGGGCATGGAAAAAGTAGCCAAACCAGGTGATCTCCCCTCATCACTCTCACCAGTGGGTAGTGCCCTGAAGAAATGTAATAAAGTAACTGCATGCTGAATTCAGCAAAAACATTATTTCCAATAGTATTTGGTCCTAATAGTAAGCAAAGGGGGAAAAAAAGGTGCAAGAAATATGCTGTTACTTAAAAAAAGATGTCAGATTGGTGCATTAATTTTTTTAAATAACTGACAATTATTCCACTTGCCCACTTACTATTATGTACATTTCCCAATGGTTCAGTTCTTGCTTTTGACCATTCTGTTCAGAATTCCAGAGTAGCAGTCTTGAAAAGGAGGCTGTTGTCCAACTTCTGGAATAGTGAGCTAAAGATCTCTAAAAATTCCTTCCTCCATAGAACAAATGTTTAAAAAAAAAAAAGAAAGCAAGAACAAAAATAGCTGTCAACTGGGAACTCTGGAAATTAACTTAAAGGCACAACAATCTGGGGAATGTTTAGTCAACAAAATGGCTGAAACTTAGTAAGAACATTATTATGGTTGATATATTGTGTCAACCTGAGAAGTTTTAGAAGTTTAACTGAGAGACTCAGCAGGGAACCAGGATCCTTACTTTGTAAATATCCTCATCCTGTGCAAGAGGAGAGCACAGAGATTTTGTGAGTCCTATATCCACCCTGGGTAGGGGGGCAGGGTGTGACCTTGTACAATATAAGGGAGGAGAAGAGGCTTGTTCTCCCCTTTGGTCTGGCTGCTCTCTTGAAGTGTTGCCCCAGTGCTACGCCACCCTGCCTTGGAGCCAGTTGATTATGGACTGAAATCTCCAGAAACAGTGAGCTAAATAAACCTTTCCTTCCTTCATTTTGGGTGTTGGTTGTTTTGTCCCAGCAACAAGAGAAAGTAACCAAGACAGTGAGATTTATACCATTTAAAATTTGCTGTAATTTCACCCTCTTCCCCAGCTCTAGGAGCCTTGGAAACCAACTATGATAGTCATGGAAACCAGCAGTCTGCCAGCCACTCCTGAGAGGGAAAGTAGGTTTGGAGCTCCTGCAAAGGTTGACTGTTTGACCTGTCTGGAAGCTTACTGAAAAAATTCTGTCTTGAGAATTGTTATTTGAATTGATTCAGAAGTCAGTCTATAGGACAATGCTATTCTTCAATAAGATGTTGATAAAACAACAACAACAAGAAAACACTTAAAATGAAAACGCAGGGAACAGTCTTGAAGGAGACTTTGAAGAGTTCTGACATATCCCTGGACTCTAGAAAGCCACAGAAATTCTATGAAAAAAGTTCTAATGAATTCACAAAACATTGTTAATTAATAAATGAAGTTAACTAAGTTGCAGAATATGAGCACAACACATGAAACTCAATTGTATTTCTATAAACTAGTGACAAACACTGGACATGAAATTAAGAAGGTAGTTCTATCTACAATAGCATCAAAAAGACTGCAATGCTTAGGGATAAATTTGACAAATGAACTGTGGGAGCAGTCTCTGAAAACTAGAAACATTGGTTGAAAGCAAGAAATACCTCATTCAGGAGGTGGAAAGGTACTCCTTGTATACAGATTGAAGAATTAACATGGTCGGTAGTACCCAAACTGATCTATGGATTCACTGAAATATCTTTCAAATACAAGCTGCCTGTCTTCGCATAAATGGAAGAGTTGATCCGAAAATTCATATGGAAAAGCAAGGGATCTAGAATGGCTAAAACAGTCTTGAAAAAAGAAGAAGAAAGTTGAAGAAATCATATTTTCTGATTTCATATCTTACTACAAACCTACCATAATCCGTGAAGTATAGTACTGGCATAAAGGTAGACAGATAGATCAATGGAATAGAATTGAATGTCTAGAAATAAAGCCTGACATTTATGATTAATAGGTTTAAAACAATTTTTGCAATTTCATTTGTTTTTATTAGTATGTGTTTTTAATACATAATGAACACCTTTGTCATGGAAGAATGCCTTTGGTAATATACATATTAAACCTAAATGCTTTTTACTTCCTCTTTTTCTCCCCTCCCTCTGATTAATGAGTATTTCATAAGAATGCCAAGACAATTCAATAAGAAGCACCTGGAATTTTCAACAACTGTTTCTGGAATGATGAATACTCAGATGTACCAGAATAAAGGTGTGTACCCCTTACCTCACAGTACATAAGAAATGAACTTACAGTGGATCACAGGCCTAAATGTAAGAACTAAAATTAATATTTTGTGAGATCTGATTAAGCATGGTTTCTTAGAACTGATGCCAAAAGCATAAGCAATAGAGAGAAAATATAGATAAATCAACCATCATCAAAATTAAAAACTTTTGTGCTTCAAAGGACACCATCAATAAAGTGAAGTGAAAAGACAACCTGGGTAGTGAGAGAATATATTTTCAAATAATATATCTGATCATAGTCTAGTATCCATACTATTAAAAAACTTAAATAACTATAAAAAGACAAACATTAAAAAGGGAAAATGATTTGAATAGATTTTTCTACATTTCGCATATCATTTATATCCACTAGGGTGGTATAATAAACAGATTAAACAGTAACAAGTACTGGTGAGGAGGTAAGGAAATTAGACCCTTCACACATTGCTGGTAGAATTTCAAAAATGGTGCAGCTACTTTGAAGATAGGTTGGCAGTTCCTCAAAAATTCAAGACAGGGCTATGATACAGCCAAGAAATTATAATATTATGTATCTACTCTGGAGAATTGAAAATGTATGTTCACATGAAGCAGTTTTACATGACTGTTCATGCCACTGTTCATAATGGTAAGAAGACAACCACAACCCACATATTCATCAATTAATGGATGGAGAGGCAATGTACATGTGTACAGTGAATTATTATTCAGTTACAAAGGAGTAAATATTGCTGTGTGCTACAAAACTATGAACCTTGGAATATAAATGGAATACGCTAAGTGAACTCAGTCCTTCACAAAAGGCTACATGTTGTAGCATTTCATTTATAGGAATTATCTGATGTAGGCAAATGCAGAGGTAGAAGATGGGTTAGTGAAGAAGATAGTGAAGAATGACTGCTAATGGGTATGATAGCCTTGGATGATAAAAGTGTTCTGGAATTAGATAGTGGTGATGGCTGTATAACTTTGTGAATATGTTAGAAACACTGAATTATATGCTTTAAAAGGACAGATCTTATGGTAAATATATTATATTTCAATAAAGTTGCTTTTTAATAGAAGCAAGATGAAAGCCCTTCCTAGCTGTTCTCAGAACTTCCATAAATGAACGATTCAGCAGAATTCAGAAATAACTTACATTTTTAAAAGGGCAAATCACTGTGCAACACAGCAGACCTATATTAACCAAAATGTGATCATCACATATCACCATTATAAACTACCTAAACAAAACAAATTTCTTCACAGACACCATGCAGAGATGGGATTCATCCATAAATACAGTCGAACTGCTTCAGTCATTTTACACCAGGCTCGGGTTGGTAGAGACAAGAGATGGGAACTGTAAGGCAGAAAAATGTAGGCTAAGCATTCTGCTCCTGATCAACAACAGCAAAAAGAGTTTCAACTCCAATAAAAAGATCCTTAATTGTCCAACCTGGCTCTCTGTACTGATTGCCATCAACAGATAGTTTTGTCCGCCAAGTGCTGCTAATTATTTTAGATTGTGAGATTTAACTGTGATTAAATTAATTAAAATCTGTCTCCCTG
>RJWT010056577.1:0-10014 GCA_004365215.1 Cuniculus paca
TTCTCGGCGTCTTTGGGGCAGGAGAATTGTTTTAGCCTGAGAGTCTGCGGCCAGTTAAGCAAGATAGTGAGACCCTGTTTCAAAAAAGAAAAAAAAAGAGGAAAGTGGAAAGTGGAAGCAGGAGGGAAGGGAAGAGAAGGGAAGGGAAGGGAAGGGAAGGGAAGGGAAGGGAAGGGAAGGGAAGGAAAAGGAAGGGGGAAGGAAGAGGGAAGGAAAGGAAGGAGGTGAGTCCAAGCAGTGACTTATTTTTGCTATTTGCCTTTCATCCAACCACATAAGCTTTCAGTCTCAAATTCATCAGCATGGGGTCTTCCTTCTATTGATGCCCAAGGTAAGACTTCTCTAAGTTGAGGGCTTCCAGAAGTTTCTAAAATTTCCCAAAATGGAGGGTCTGCCTGGGCAATGAGGATGACTTGTCACATGTGGTCTCTGACAATCACCCATACCTAGGAATCAAGCAAAATAAACAAACTGAAAATAACTAGAGTTTACTTTCTGCAAACCTCTTCTACCCTGTAGGTTCAGAGAAATAATTAGCTGCTCTCACTGTTTGGAAGACCAGTTCCAAAAGGGTGGCTCAAACCACAAATATGATAAAATGTTTCTGTCTTTTAAGAATCAGAAAGTGGTGTCACTCAAGTCTAAATACCTTTCTGTGCAGTGGAATCAGTGATATGTTTTTTAAAAGGAGAAAGTTGGGAATTTTTATAAAAAGTGCAATTTACCTCCATGGCACTTGCATATAATAGAGCATTTTATAATGGTGTGCAGCGAAGATTGTTAACACACTTTGAAGGGGGAAAGGGAAGAAAAAAGGTGGCAGTCTTTCAACTGAACAGCAGTTTTCTTTAATTTGTAGAAAAGAAAAAACAAAGAGCTTCTCCCAAACCAACATCTGTGTAAAGTCGTTGAAATGTGCTGTTTTAATCACTGCCTCAAACACAGGGGATTTTCTATGACCATTTGTTACAACTCAGAGTTTAACCTCCTCAAAACTCATTCTACACTGTTCCCTTGCTCAGATGACATTTGATCTGTTTTCTTAATTGAACATTTTCCTATTAAATTGAAATAAAAAATACAAGAGAATCAGATGTAATAATAGCAGCTTTCCTCCAGAAGTAAAAAAAAAAAAACACAAAAACAACTAGCAATATAGACTCTCTCCCCCAAAGGCTCAGAGACAAAAGGATGAAGATAGCTAAGCATTGTCCAAAATAATGCTTGATTTATTTTGCCTATTTGTGAAATTTTTAATTCCCAAAAGTTATAGAACACAAGTTGGTATAGTCACTGCTTCTTTGTGGAGCACACTGATAAAGCTTCTTTACTTTGATGACAGAAGAATAGAAAAAGCAAAGAAAGAAATAAAATAAAATAAAATAAAACTTTTACTTAGTTAAAATAATAAATAATAAATGTTAGCCATGGCCTCATCCTTAATAGTTTGGCACTTTGGATTTTGAACAAGACAAATAAACATGACCTGAAATAGTTTAAGACACAGTCAATTTTTTAATTTCTTATCATCAACCAAGAGAAAACAATAGATTAGGAATATTGTCCATGATTAAGAGTGTACCCAAGGCCAACACTAAACTAATTGCATTACATAAATGATGTCATTGAATTTAATGCTCTCTTTACATGAGAAGAACCTATTGTTCATGAGGGTGTTGTACAAGGCAGCAACACAATGAGAAAGGAAGGTCAACTTTTTGGTTTGACTGAGATATGTAGTTGCCTACTGGAATCATTTCGTTATTATCACAGGTAGAACATCTTAGTGCATAACTAACAGGTAAGAAAGAAAAAAAGGCTCAACTCTAATAGGCAAGATGGCCACTCTTCAAAATCAAAGCCAGCCACATGTCACATTTCATAAGATCTTCAGGTCAGCAAGAAACAGCTAACACCGGGGAAATGATGACAGTCTCTAGCTTCCCTACCTATATATACTCCTTCTCTCTTGATAAAGACATCTGCATTGTTTTCATGCAAGCTCTCCATAGGTTCTATCTATTAGCAACTCATTTCATTCAGTCTTTTATTCATTCCAGGGGAACAATCAGTCTGTCTGTCTTCACAAACCTAGTACTCTCATTTCTGCTTCATCCCAGCTCTCAGTTTCAGAAAGGTGCTGCCCTCAATACTGATCACTCTCCACTTACCTTCCATCTTCCCTCCACACAGGGCATGGAATTTCTTTCCCAACTAGATCATAAAGTCCTTCAAGGGCCAGAATTCTCCTTGTACTTCTCCCGTTAAGTTGGTGCACTAATGATAATTTTATTCTTATTTAAGTTGAAGATAATGAACAAGAGAGTATGACTTCCGACCACACTAATCTATTAGGGTGCCTATGGCTCAGGGACTCACTTAGACTGCTGGATGCATTATTCAGCTAGCTTATTGATTTTATCTTCCATTTGTAATAAACATATGTGTCCTCTTCCCCTACAGTATCTCAGCAGGTACTTCTCTTAAAACCTGCCATTGGTTTGTGCGAACTACATAAGCACTTACTTACTTTTTATGAGCCCAGGGCTCCTGGGTCCATCAAGATTCTTGTGAATGAATAAGCCTTTTTAATTACATCACTCTGGGTTTTGGTGTTATCTTTCATTAAATAATCCTACCATTTGTGTTTCTTTAATCTATGCTGTGATGTCCCATAAACACAGATTGCTCAGAGATTATACAAGTACAAGTTTGTGTTTTGCTCACACAAAGTCTAATTCACAAATGCCTTCCCCCAAAAGTGACTCTTTCTCCTCTACTCTTTACCCATTGGCCAGAACAGGTCATATGATCATAATCCACTTGCAAGGGAAGCTAGGAAGAGAAGAGGAGCATGCATATATTCAGCAAGCATTTAATGGTCTCTGACACACATTCTTTAAAATCCAACTCAAATGTCTTTTTCTCCATGAAGTTCTCTCCAATGGTCCCCAAGTAGATGTGGCCTCATATTAGCTCCAAATTCTCACCCTGTCATCCACATTTTCCACAGTTTATATTCTATGCCACAGATGAAATTTACATGCTATTTTTTACTGATGTAAGATAATTGTACAAATTTGGGGGTAAGTGCATGTGTATAATGTGTAATGCTCAAGTCAGGGTAATTAGCATTTGCCTGTCCTTAAACATTTGCCATTTCTTTGCACTGGGAACCCTCATACTCCTCTCTTTCCATTGTTTATAAAATATATAGTAAATTGTTATAACAGTTCATCTTGCTTGCCAACTTTATTGGATTGAGAGATGCTTAGGAAATTAGTGAACCATGCTTTTGGATATGTCTAGGTGCGGCTGTTAGCATTTCTGGAGACAACTGGCGTGTGGGTCTGCTCATTGAGAGGAGGAGATCTACCCCACTGGACTGAGTCCCCATCCAGTAGGCTGGGGACTCAAGTGGAACAACATCCCAAGAAAGAAGATGCCTCCTAGAAGGAGCACACTGCATTTTCCTTCAGCAGGTATATCTTTGCTGCAGCCATCACCCATGTATGTGAACCTCAGCCTCTTCCTTCAGCCTTGCAATGTGGGCTCACACCTATCACTCTCCACAGGGCTTCCTAGCCATTAGCCTCAGACTGGGGCTGCAACGTTGGTCCCTCTTATTCTAAGGCTTCCAGCTTCTTGGACTGAGCACTGCTAGATCCTCTGTCACTTCACCCTGCAGACAACCACTGTGAGACTACCCAGCCTCTGATCCTGTTAGCCAATCTAAAACATACCCTGGTCCTCTGAAGAGCCCTGACTGCTACAAATGTCTTGAACTACAGTTATCCTATTATGCTAAGGAACATCAGAACGTATACAATCCCATGTCACTGTATTTTGGTCCTTGTTGTTTGATCTCCCCTTATCCTTTTTCCTTTCCCCTTCTCAACCTCTAGCAACCACTATTGTACTCTCTGCTTCTATGAAACCAACTTTTTTAACTTTCACATATGAATGAGGACGTACAGTATTTGTTTGTCTGTGCCTGACTGATTTCACTTAACATAATGATCTCCAGGTCCATCTGCATTGCCATAAACAACAGAATTTCACTCTTCTTTGTGGATGAATAATATTCCATTGAATATATCATATTTTCTTGGTCTAAAATGTACTTGTGTTATCTATACTTTCCTAACCCTAAGCTCCTTGAAGTAGGGACCCTGTCTTATCTCAAATGCTGCCTTTAAAGCCTAGGACAACTCGAAACTGTTTGCTATGTTCACAGGGATCAGATAGGGATAAAGGAATGAAAATATCCCCCAAAAAAATGCCTTTGAGACAATAGTAGGGAAAAAAGCAACAAGTTCATTGAAATTCAGGCACAAAAGCTCTTCCTAAAGTATTTTCCAATTTCTTATCTTTGGTGGACATAGCAAGATGGCATCAGTTGAATACACTGGCCATGACTGAGCGATATATTACAGATTTGTGTAATATTGGCAGCTTAAAAAATACGTTCCTTTGAACAAGGCCTCTGTAAGGCAAAGCTTTTCCTCCCAGCACAGCTTTAAAAGTTAGAAGGCAGCATGCTGCCCATTCCAAATCACAAGAAGTGAAGTATCAAGTCCTAAGTGCCCCCCAGTGACTGAACATGCTAGCTGGGGTGGGCTTTTTCCCTTCTACTTTGCAGAAAGAAAAGACAGTAAAAGTTCCTTCAGTGAACCGCCAAGATGCTCCCAAGCCATTGTGCAGAATCATTGTCAGGTTAAATTAGGGAGTACAGACTCCATGAGTGTAAAAAAATCAATACTTGATGGAAGATTGCTCCCTGGAAAATCTGTTTTGATTCCAGGATTAATTCGCGACCAAAGGCTCCTGCAAAATGACATGCCATTAGTCAGAAAATGAACACATTCTATCCTTGAAATTGGATGGAAATATGTCAGCTGATTGACCCATTCATTCTCCTACTCTCTGGACAGAAAGAGTAGGTGTGGTAGTTGTGTGAATTAGTGCCCCAAACCTGGTCCATTTTCAAAATAGGATAAAAAAATATTTTTTTAAAGTCCAATGTGAATTGGGAGCAGTCTCCAGGCCATTGTTGGAAAGCTACTGCAAATGTGTTTCGTCGAGGCAAATGCATTTGTCCGGAAGACCTGACTCTCCTGAGTTTTCTAAGCCTTAGAATAAACCCTACTAAAAATCTTAAAATAAAACAAAGATTTTCCCCCTCCTCAAAGCAGTGACCTGCAATATTAATGGCAATGTAATTTCTTTGTCATCTATAAAGTAACACTCTTCACACTTCTCTTTGCTAGGTTTCTTCAACTGAAAACTTTTAAAAGAGGAAGTATTGGCTCTTCAGTTGCACTGACATCACGAAGTTCAGGGCCTTTCCTGCTGTGTGTAGTTTATCAGCAGTAAGGATGAATTGGACCCCACAGACTTTTCTACATGTAAAAGTCTCTGTCTTTATCTCATTAAATCAAATCAAACCTGATGCTGGGGCTACTGGTCACCATTAGGAATGTTATTTTCCATCCCATGGTGATATAAAGGCCCCAGGAGCTTTGACAGAGAAAATAATTGACAACACACTTTCGTTCTTCTGTCTTCCGTATTAGTCACCAGCAGCCTCAAAACCCAAACTTACACAGTCCTCTGAAGCCAGGTGGTCCCACAATTTCACTCAGAAACAGAAAATCTTACTGACCTTGAAGTTCTAGAGCCAAAGATCAAGCCTCACTCTCTTCTCTCCTTTGCACACATCAGTCCTTTTCCCTAAAATACACACATCACCTCCTCCTTCATCCCTTCCTCCTCCTCTTCCTCTTCCTCTTCCTTCTCCTCCTCTACTTCTTCCTCTTCCTCTTCCTCCTTCCCTTCCTCCAGTCTCATCATGGTAAAAACCAAAGCAGGAAAAGGAGTTGTGTTCAAACACTAAGCCTTCCTTCTTTTGGACAGGAGAGCACACATTTCTGATGAACTTTTTAGAAAAGGAACGGGGAACTCAAAGCAGACAAAATCCATTTTGTATACTGATCAGATTCATGCACTGACACCCCTAAAGGGGCCTCCAGCATCCCCACTAAAGCTTCCAGCCCTGCCCTGCCTCCACTCACCCAGACAAGGCCTCACTTTCCTGGGCAAAGGGACATTTTAATCTACTTACTGTTGTACCCTGGACCCACACCACAGCTGCTAATGACATCAAACACTGGACACGGCACCAGAGGCGGGTCAAGGCATCCAGTGTTTGTATTCATTCAGCTGGGAGAGAAATTGCCGGAAGCTTACCTTCCTCCCTGAGCATCTTTCCCCTACAGGTGCCATAAAGAAACGCAGCTCACAAACAGGTGGCAGAAACTTTTCCCGCAGGAGAGGACAGCAGGGCTGAGCCTCTCACCCATGGAGACTTCATTAGAAGCCCCTTGCTCAGGAGTACATTGAGATGGCAGGAGATCATCTTGAAACCTGCTTTTAAAAAAGCTAAGCTTCAAAACTGCTGTATAAGCTCTGGTCCTCCAGTCACAGAGAACTGTTATCCCAGCTTAGCAGCTCGCCCTCCAGACTATTGCTCATGTTAGCAGTGCTCCCCATTCAGGTCAGAGGACCTTAGAGAAGAAAGCAGTCAGCACCCAAAGGAATGCCGAACTGACCTGAGGCCTGACACAAGGACCTAGCTCCAGGACATCAACTCGCTAGAGGAGCTCGGGCCCTGTGGGCACCCAAATCAGTGACCCCCAGAAGCAATTACATTAGCATCTTATGTTATTATTTAAGATTATTACTGTTGTATTAGTGCATGAATCTCTGCTCTTTATAAAGTGTGAATTACAGCACTCTGGGAGACTAAGGCAAGAGGACTGCAAGTCCAGGACCAGCCTGAAGTGAATTAGTAAGAGCTTGCCCCAAAATAAAAAAAAAAAATTTAAAAGACCTAGGGACGTACCTCAGTGCAAAGGCCCTGGGTTTAATCCCCATTAACACGTGAGGGGGGGAGCAGAGAGACAGAGACAGAGAGAGATAGAGAGACTCAAGTACCCAAAAGCAAAAGTATACCATCAGGAAAATGAACCATCCGAAGTATTAGTGATGTTTAAGGCTTACAAGATGGAAAGATGATTTCTGGAGAAAGCCCTTGGCCCCTCTTAAGCAATGCCCAAAAGTGTACTCTGAAGTCACTGATTTATTTGAATTGCTTGTATTCTGTCCTTTGCATGAGCTTCTGCCTGATTAACTGAATCCAAGGGGAGGCACTAAAACCTAGCAAGCTGGCCATAGCCACCAGGGAGATCTGGGAGTTCCCAACTTGGGCATTTTGTGAAAGTGGAAGAATTGTAACCTCTAGAGGCAGGCAGAACAGCAGACAGCCAGAATTCCGTGAGGAGAACACATCTATCTACCTGAACACTTTTCCTTTGTCCTCTGGCTTCTAGGTCACACCCAGAAGGTTGAGGTCACGGAGGCCACCAGAGAACTGTGGAGGAAACTGCCAAGGAGACAATCATTACACACACATGCACACGCACACACGCACAGGCACACACACACGCCTGTCCCCCTTCTGAGCTGCTTTCTCAGCTGGAGAAACACAGCCAAGCCACTGGTTTCAGAGCTGAATTTGAGGCTGTCTCACCCCGTTCTCTTCCTCCCACTCCTACCCTGGCCCACGCACTTCTACCTTCGCCAAATAACTCAGCTCCCAGTGTCTTTTCCCTTTTTCCTCTCAGTAGCACCTTCCAAGAACACTGACTTGTGTGATCTCTTGGCAATATTTTTTGGAGGTCTTGATTCTAAGTCAAAGCATAAAATATTTAGAGGGCATGAGATTTACAATTAAAACAAACTGAGATCAAAATCTAATGGGCGAATTCTTAGGCAAATGAAACTTACATAGTTTCACTTTCTGGCTCCTTAGCCATCAGAAATAGATCTTATTCCACAAGGATGGACTTTAGCACGGGTTCATAGTTCCCTTTCCCGTGGACCTGGCTTTGTCTTTCTAAGTACAGGGGAGTCCCTCAAATGGAATGACAACTCCTCTTCCTAGATACTGCTAAGGTAACTGATGTGGTGGATGATTGCTTTTAAATCCCAGGTCTCCCCCATCTACCAGTCCTCTCCATTCCTGTGAAAATTGGAACAAGTTACTTTGTTTCTTGAAGTCCAGACTTCCTCATCAGCTGGAGCTGAAATAATTATCGTCCCCACAGGGCTGCTGTGGGAACTGATGACATGAGCACCTACCACACCACGGGCCATTTCATAGGTGTTCCATGAAAGGATCATCTTTTCCTAGGAAAGGTTCTTCAGATTGACACACTATATCCAGATACTCCTTAATATCAAAAAGAATGGGCCACTACTCAAGTTCTTGGTCAAAAATTCTCCCAAAATATCAAGTCTTCTCACTCATTTCATACTGTAGCGCCAAGGCCCAGAGAAAAACTTGGCAAGGCACACATCAATCAAAGCCAAATTGTTAGAAAAATTCATTGAGTCAAAAGTCTTCTAATTTTAGGATTTATCTTTAATACTAATGTCTATCTTTCTCTTCTCTCCAAACCCTTTCTCCTTAGAGGATACAGCAAGAAAGTCAACCTTGAGAAAAAGATCGTTCATTTATTCACTGTTCTATTGGTATTGAAAGGAATATAGAGTTGAATTTACAATGTCAAAAAACTGACTGGATTAGGAAATCCCACAAAGAAAAACTTCAGTAAGATTTTACCCGTCAACTAAATTTTCTTGCAGAACCCAAAACAATAAGACTTTGAACAATAACTAGATTTCAGTTTTGAAGTTCATTTAGGTATTTCTGAAAAGAATTAGTTTGTAGGCTTTCCAACTTTGTCTTATAAATGACAATGAACTTCATGTGTGACTTCCATCAGTGTTTGCAGACGTAGTTCACAGAAGTTAATGACTTTTTTTTCTTTTCAATTTCGCCTTGTAAGATAAAACAGAGCTGCACTAGAATTTTCCTATAGCAGGGTGACTGGTCAATAAATACTTTGCTACTTGTTCTATCAATGCCATCAAAATATTGTTTAATAATTTAGGAACAACTATGTAATTTTCTTCCCTAGAAGGAGCAAATTAGGCACTTACTAAATAATTGACAAAAGTACTTAATTCTCAGGGTGTCTTGAGAGAATGCACTATTATTCAAAAAGAAATTAAAATAAAGTTTCCCATCAACTACTCAACACATTACTTTTATTTTCATACAGTATTCATGCCTACTCATGTCCTGAATGCTAGAACAAAGTTTTTCCCCCCAACTTTGATTTTCTTAGTCAAAAGTGGTCTGCAGGTGTCTATGTTGGGCATGTGTGTGCTGTCAAAATCTTGGTCAACACCCCTTGGAAAGGTGGGGTAAAGTTTAAGTGGATTTGATAAAATCCCCCTTCTTTAGGCCTGTCCCAACCAGGAACACAAATTGGGGAGCTAATAAGTTTTGCTCCTTGGAATAATAAGATGCTCCTCTCAAGGACACTCAGACTCTGTCCCCTTTGCATTGCCATCTGCCAAAACAACTACTCCCTCACCACTGGGTTCCTAGAGTGAGAACTCCCTGTCCTCCACAACCCTCTTAAATAGCTCATTTATTGGCCTTCGAGGCCTTGTACCCAGCACTTAACTGAAGTGTCCTGGGTAGACTTACAGTTCATAGGCCAGCACATTGACTTAAGACTTTACAAGTTACAAAGATAGGAAGAAACAAGTACCAAGTCTTCAGTCTTTATTCAGACAGTCATTTTCTAGAATGTTCTCTTCTCATTGTACTCCACCATATCACAAGTCTAAGGACAGTACTCTAAATTATTCAAATAAAAGCCCCTTCCTCCACTTTCCAACATTTCCTGTAGACCCAACACTGAGGCAGTGAAGGCGAGCATCAGCCCACCTCTCCAACACTGAGGCAGTGAAGGCGAGCATCAGTCCACCTCTCCAACACTGTCCACTCCCCACTGTCTCACAAGGCCAGTGGCATTCCTGATTTGGGAACGATATAGGACCTCCGAATGACATAGGGAAAATAGTGTAACTCCCAGC
>RJWT010056578.1:0-10018 GCA_004365215.1 Cuniculus paca
ATTTGTCCCAGACTTAATCAATTTTACCTGAGCAATTAACCTTATTGGTTAACCATAGTTCTGTCCCACCTTATGCCCACCTTAGGAATTCCCATTCTTCCCCACCTTGGACCCGTCTACTCTATAAAAAGTCCCTAAAATGACAGAGTCTTTGGCAACCCACTCGGGACCCCTTCTGTCCCTCTGACAGAAGCTTTCTTTCTTCCTCCCAATAAATATATTCTGCTCTTAACCTCCGTTGTTCCTAAAATTCATTCTTCGATTTTAGAGAACACGAACTCGTACCAGACATAGTGGGTTGGGAATTTCATTCCCCCGTATCAGGATCACAGATGTGTGCCACTACACCCAGCTCATGTGTTTTCAATTCTTTTGAGTTTATATTTTAAAAGAACACAATCGCTGTTATTGTGTAAGCAAGTGAGCAGACTAGACTGGTTAACAGTGATAAACTAATTCTGGTGAGAAACAAAGACAGCCTGAACCAGGTGTTGACTGTTGGCAGTGAAAGTGGTAAGGTGTTTTTTTAATGCCCTCCCTCATCTATTTTGAAGGCACAGACAAATATTGCCTCAATGGAAGGGATATACAACATAAAACAGGAGTCAAGGATGACTCATTTTTGACTTAAGTTACTGGAAAGTTGCCAGTAGCTGACATGGGAAAATGGAACAAATTAGAAGATCAGGAGGCCAGTTTTGGACTTAAGTATGAGACTCATGCTATACATCCAAGAAGACACAAAGCCATATGGCTCCATAGGAATCTGTGTACATTTTAGTCACAGGACTAAGCCCTAGCCTACTCTTGTCATTTGGGAATCAGTTATAAGGGAAAGACCAAACAAAACAAAACAAAACAAGGAATAGCCTATAAGGTAGAAAACAAGGACTTTGGCATTTGTCTCTAGGAAGGATATAGTAGGTCAAATGCTGCTAGAAAGTTATGGACTGAGTCAGTGCCATTTGCGGACTGTAGGGGGAGAGAACAAGTCCCTACTGGGAACCAGCACCATGTATGGACTGCAGGGGGAGAGAACAAGGCCCCACCAGGAAGCAAGGTCTGCCTGGGAATCAGCGCCATGCATGGGCCACTGCAGGAGTGAGGACAGCCAGACCCAAACCTTTCCCTGTGAGTCAGCACCATTTGTGGACTGTGGGCGGAGACAACAAGGCCCCATCAGGAAGCAAGGTCCACCTGGGAACCAGCACCATGTGCAGGCTGCTGCCGGACTGGGGACACCAGACCCAAGCCTTCTGCCATGAGTCAGTGCCATTTGCAGACTTCGCGGGGAAGAGAAGAAGCCCCCCGCCCCCCTCCAGGAACCAGCGCCTTGTGTGGGCTGCCACTGTAGTGAGTCCGCACCATTTGCAGACTGTGGGGGGCGGAGAACAAGGCCCCACCAAGAAGAAAGGTCTGCCAGCAAACCAACGCCATGTGCAGGCCCCGCCATCAGGGGGACAGCCAGATCCCTGCCCCTTCTGGCTCTGCAGCTGGTAAACAAAAAGTACCAATCCCATCCCTCACCCCACCCCCACCCCATTAGCAATGGACTGATCCAGAGAAACACAAGCTGTGATGATAGGTATTGAGGTGAAATGCAATTGGATGCCTGTGGTGCTTTGGTGTTTTACTGACCTTGCAGGTCTAGGGCCAGTGGTCTGATCATCTGTTCAGGAGACAGTGGTACACAGTGTAGCATCTAGGGGGGAATCTTTCTGAGTGTGGTAGGCATTGTCAACTCCCTATAGTCTTGAAGTTCTGTATCGTTTTCATTATTTTGTTGGGTTGGGTTTTATTCTCTTTTGTTTTGATTATGTTATATCCGATGGCATGAGCAGCTATTTCAAAGATAGCAAGATATATATGATAGCAATTTTGGATTTACTATTGTTTTGTTTTGAAGTCCTTTATTGCATCCATTGTTTTGTTTTTATTGTTTCTATTCTATTGTTTTATTTGATTTTTACTATGTCTGAAGGTATCTGCAGCTGTTTTGAAGACAACAAAAGGTATTATGGTAATTATTGTTGATTTCATGTTTGGAAGTCCTGTATCACATCACTTACACTGGTTTGTTTTGATTGGTTTTATTTTCCTTGGTTTTTTCCTCTTTAAAATTAAAAAAAAAAAAAGAAAGAAAGTTATGGACCGAGAACTGCTAACATGGATCTACTAATGTTGAGCTCATGAGTTATTTTAAGAAGTACAGTTTCAGTGGAACGGTAAAGATGAAAGCCTGATAATAGTGGGCTTCAATGAGAGGAAAGGAATTTGCAGTAGCAAACAACTCTTAAAAGGCATTCTGGTGTTGAGGAAATTAACCAGAGGAACAGGATGGAAGCGGAAGGAAAAAGTTAGGTCAAGAGTATCCTCCTGAAAAAGAACATTTTTTTCTTTTGGTTTTCGGTATATTTAAGGAAATGATCCAGGAAAACAAACAACCAAATAAAATAAATCCTTATCAATAAAACAGAAATGATTGTACTTCCTTCATGAGCTTGCTATAAGGATTTAATGAATAAATATAAAGCTCTTAGAACGGCATAGTGTATACTCAACAATGCTTACCTTGTTAGGGGTAGATATCAGAAGATATCAGAGACCCAACTATTCAATTCATACCACAAACAAACAAAAGGAATACAGGTGAAGTCTAAAGGGGCAGAAGACTGAGAACAGTTTTATATCTACTGTCTTAGGGTAAAAGATCCTGTCCAACAGTAAGTAGGCAGTCAGCAGGATAAAAATTATTCACAGCAGAGCCTGTGTGGGTTTAATTAATAGCCTCACCCTTCATCCAAGGCCTTCTTTATTATCTTCCTCTCACCGATTTGAATCCATGAAATATTTTCATTTGTCAAACTGTATCAAGTAAAAAAACCACTCTGATACCTCAATTTAGAAATAAGAGATACATATCCTTCTAAATCAATGAGAGGCCTAGTATTATCAAAGTGGATATAATTAGAAAGGCAGACCACTGTGCATTTTCATTAATTTAAGCAACCTTACTATGAATTAAAGTTTAATTTTCATTCAATTTTTTAAAAATCTTTCAATATTATTTAATGAAAAAGTCTCATACTGTCATGTACAAGGTATGTCAACATTTTCTAGTCTTCTGTCCTGTTGGATGAACCCATCATGACCATATGCTTGGGAACCCCTAACCCCATGCTGGTGAGTGGCTGGCGTAATTGTAAGATGCTCTCTGCACCCCAAAGGAGCCTGCTGTAGGGCCAGAACAGAATGCACCAAGCAGCACTGCCCTAGGAGAAAAATCACCCCATCCTCCCAGTCCCTGATGCGAACCACTGCAAGCCCTGCAATCGCACATGTAAACAGCAGTATAGTGCATCATTTAAATAACACAAGTAATTTTCACACAGCGTGACCCACACAAAGGAAAATGAAATTCATTATTGCTACAGCTAAAAAGCATGGTAAGATTTACAAGGATTTGTTTCTGTTATAAATAAAACAGGCTATATACCCTCCTGTGCGGGCAGGGGAACCTCATGGAGTTTTCACACTGCTGAAACAGCATGCTCCCTGGTCTGTACAGTCAGGGCACTGGGAGTGGTCAGAGTGACTGCGAATGGTATTTCTGAATCTCCAGCTCTATCATTCGATTTTCTGAATTAAAAGCCTCATCATTCAAGCATTTAGCTTCGTTAATTCTATCATATACTTGAGGTCCAAAGACAAGACTGTAGGGCAAGATAATGCCAGCTGGCCACACAATCAATAACAAGAGAAATGTATCATATATTCTCTTATCTCAGATAAACTCAAAGGGAAAATACAAAGAAAACAAAATAATTCTTCATCTTTATGTTCTGAAATTTCAAGCCCTGATTTCACTGAGACTTTTCTAAAGGATTTTTCCAAGACTGATGTATCTCACGTACTGAAAGATATTCCCCAAACTGGAGAAATCAGTGAGTTGTAATTTTATAGACCAGGCTGTGTCTTCTAAGAGTAGAAAAAATAGCCCTGATTACAAGATAGTCTTTTTAGCCAAATTAAATGTCCACAAAAAGAGAACAGTAACTGTGATGGATATACTACAATGCAAAACACACTGCAACACAGGAAGTCACTTAAAGACATAAACTCAAAATTTTAAATGGTTACAATTTTCCAATGTATGAGTCTCTTTATACCATTCCTCAAAACCTATTTCATTCCCTTGTAGCATACTTACTGGTTTAATACGTTTCTTGACTTAACTCTGTCACCATCAATATCACCCCTATTATTTTAGATTTTTAAAAGTTAGACAGAACTGTCAAAATCTCTCATAAAAATTAAAGCACCTAACACATAGTTAACACTCAGTATACCTCGTTTTTGTTGTTGTTGTTGGTTTTTTTTTTGTTTGACACAGGGTCTCGCTATGTAGTTCACGCTGGCCTTGAACTCACTATGGAGCCCAGGCTGGCCTCGAACTCGTGGCAATCCTCCTGCCTCAGACTTCCAAGTCCTGGGATTACAGACAAGCACCACCACACCAAGCCTACCTGTTGTTAAATGAAGGAGTGCCTTTTAGAAGATCAAGGTGAGACCCTTCCACGGCAAACTCAATCTAAACCCATCTTTTCTATTTTTTTAATTTATGAATTTGAATTTTTATTATACAATAACAAAGATGAGTATGTCACATATGAGCTCCCTGACCATCAACAAATTCGAAAAATGATCCAGAATGTAGTTAGCATCTGTCCAGACATATGCAGTTATTGCATGGTTATGCACAGGAGTGGGGTTTGTGACATGTAGGTGACCGTGGGAGAAGGTCTGGATTGCTTTTATATTAGTGACCTGTGCTTGTTGAGAAATAGCTGTGAAATAGATTCCAACTCTTCCCTGCTTTCCTTGTTCTACTAGATTTAGGCATTTTATAGTAAAATGTTCACATAACAAGTAGAAGTATGAGTCTTATTGTCTGCATATACTTTTTGTATTGTTGCATAAGACTACAATGGATCATCTAACTTTCACTGCAAATGACTAACTTATAAAGATGGTTTTAAAAAATACTAAATTAAAAAATTAAGATATCCTTAGCAATCTTTTCTTAGGGCAATACCCATCTGTTTGTAAAATCTCAAGTCTTAAAGGTATTGAATAATTTTATAAGTACATTTCTGAGGTAGAAAAACTAATATGACAGATGAATAAATACCTGTTGGAACTTATATAAATCATTATATTTTTCATGGAAGTCCAAGTTCAAAAGTTCCTTGTGAAGCCCTTCCAAGAAGTCTTGGCTTTGGATGAAGTTTGGGATCACACAGTGAAGAAATGGGTCCATGTCCATGACAATGGCTTCTGTCGGAAGGAAAACATTATCTATGGCTCTCTTCCCTTTTGTATTTTTGACCAAGTAACATAACAGAGAAACACAAAAGGAGATGATACTGAATTTTGAGAACTTAATACCTAAGGTCTAAGATTTGGGGCAAGAATTATAAGCTCTGCCTTTTCTTTACTCATCATTCTACCTTTTAAATACAGCGTGCTTAAAACACTAATTTTTAAATTGAGTATAAATGATGCTACTAAATCAAAGTTATTAGCCAGGTGTCATGGCACATGCCTATAATTCCAGCACTTGGGAGACTGAGGCAGGAGGACCACCATTGAGTTTGACACCAGCCTAGGCTACATAAGGGAGTTCAAGATCAGCCTGCACTACATAGTGAGATCCTGCCTCAAAATCAATCAATCCATCAATCAATCAAAGTTCTTGCTCTTTTTAGTTTTTCAGTGTAATCATTATTGAACTAAATGTATATTAGAGTCTTAATTCATTTTCCCCCAAACTAAAATAAGAACAACAAATTAAATGAGAGTAACAATACTGGCTGGCAATTTCTTTTCAATCTACCTTTTCTTTTTTCAAGTTACTGGGGAAGGAAGTTACTAAACACTTTTAAAAAAAATTGGTTCAACATAAGATCTTCTAATTCCTTGATTTATTCCAACATTGTACCCATTACCGCAGCAGACTAGGTTACTATTTCTCCAATACAATCAGATGGTTGGGTCAATGGTACTTTATATCTCATTTAGACATCTAGGCAATTCTGGGGTAGGTATTATTACATACTGTACCCATCTTACAGATGAGGAAATTAAGTCTTGGCGTGTTCAGAGCTTGCACTTTAAACACTAAGCTCTGCATCCAGAGCACCCAGAATTTGGCTCTTCAACGCACTTCACAACTTAAAAAAAATGGGGTGAACTTTGGAAGAAAATACGTAACACATTAAGCAGAGTTCTTATCCTCTCAGGTGGTAACTTGAAGCTGAGGCAGAAATCCCTTGACGACATTTTTTACCTTGGCCCCACACATTCAGTCATATAGTGGAACTACAGGTACATCAAAACGAGTAAATTCAGGTATTTGCTCTCTGGCAGCTCACAACAAACGCTCTGGCTAAATTATCATGGGATCATTGAGTATTAGCCTTGCGGGAAAATCACGTAAGGCTCTCAAGTATCTGTCTACATGTTTATTTTTCCTTATTCAGAGAAGCAGTCATTGACGCCTCCATGCATTGGCCTGTTAATCCCACCCAACATCATTCTGACGTAAATACCATTAATTATCCTATTTTTATAAAAGAAGGCATTGCAGCTTTTAAAAGTTAAATCCATTGGCAAGACTCACAGTCAGTTAAGATTCTAACTCGGGGATCTCCAACTGCAGGATTCGAACAGTAATTTTATGCCTTCAACTTCCGACACTCTACGGCCTACACTTTTTCTTCCAGGTTTTTCAATTCAAACCGAATGTGGAAGGAAAGGCGAGGCAGAGGCGTCAGAAGTGGCCAAAACCCTCCACCTATCTCCCCTGCGGTCCCGCCGCCCCGGACTGGGCTAGCGTCCTCGGGCTTTTCAGGGGCGTCCGGATCCCTGCGCAACGTTCCCCTCACAGCGCCCGGTTACCATGACTGAACGGCGTCCTGTGGGTCCAGGCCTCGGCCACCTGCTTTTTCAAGGTTTTTTCCCTGACAGCGTCCGAAAACTCCGCCACCACGTCCTTCTTTCCCCTCTTGCCCACTCTGGCCGGGCCAGGCTCCGCGGGCCGCTTCTCACTCATATCTCAAGGTATAGAACCACGCCACGCCAATCGAGACGCCACTTTGCTCCCGAAACTACCACTCCCAGAATGCCGCCTTTCTTGTGTTCTTTAGTGCTACTTTATAGACGATCGCCAACTACGAGGAGGCGGAACCTCTACCAGGTTTACCAATGGGAGCGCCAGAGACTGAGGCTATCCCTCCAGCGATTGGTCCAAAGGGGTTCGACCTGGAAGGCCACTCTACTTCCTGCCGTCGGAGAGTCCGGATTCACTTCCGGCGTACGTAAGACTCCTCCGGCGCTTTTTTGTTAATGGCGGGTGGCGGCTGCTGAACTGGACGCAGAGAACCGCTGCCTGAACGGGGAAAGTTTCCCCTGCCTCCGGTTTTCTGCTCGCTTCTAGGGCCAGAGCTCGCCAGCATGTCTGTGGTTCCGCCCAATCGCTCGCAGACGGGCTGGCCGCGGGGAGTCAACCAGTTTGGCAACAAGTACATCCAGCAGACCAAGCCCCTCACCTTGGAGCGCACCATCAACCTGTAAGTGTGCCGCGGCCTTTGCGGGCATCTTCTTGTTGTGAAAGTCTGCAAAAGGGGCTTCTCCTTCCGCCGCACCTCCCTGCCCGGCGAACGCCCGCCAACCCCAAGGATTTAGAGCCCACTTCAAAGAGGGGAGATAAATACATAAATATATATATATTTAATCGGGAATCGAACTCGGCACTTCGCGCTTGCCAAGCAGGCACCACGCCGCTGAGATACACCCTCAGCCCGTTTTTCTTTTTGAAAGAAAACGTGTTTCCTATTCTGTATTCAGTCATACGTAGCACCGAAGTTTCTTTTGAATTTATCCTTTCCTTACTCATCAAAATGTGTTTTTTACCATTCTTTCACTGTTCAGGCTTTCACATCACCTGAATGATACTGCTTTATGTTTTTATTTGAAATGAATGGTATAACTATTATTTAGCACTTTATACTTTACTGTAATAGGAGGCTTTCGAGATATACCCATAATTCATAAGTCTAGTTTTTTTTCCTTTAAGCGCTGTCTAGTAGTAGCTTGCTTTGTGCATACCCCATGTTTTGTTCTGGGCCGCGTTATCCGTTTACTTGTCTCACAGCCAGGGGATCCGAGCACCCGGTAGATCCTTTCTTGGCAGCGTGAACACTGGCTTGGTGGTCATGCAGACTCTGAAGAGGAGCAGAGGGTTGCCTGTGTTTTATTTTCAACACACCTTTTTAAGCAAACCATTGCTTTGCTTTTTGTTTTTGAAGGAGGGTGAGACAGGATCTCCCTTTATAGTAGGCTGGCCTCAGGTGGTGATGCTCTTGCCTCAGCCTCCTGAGTGCAGAAATTACAGGCGTGCATCATCGCACCTGGCTGCAAACCATTGCATTTCAAAGTAATTTCACTCTCAAAAGTAATTTCACTGAAACGATTAATTGGTATTTGAGCTGTGTCCTCCTCAAGAAATTGTCAGTATTTTCTTCTCTCATTTTTGAGTTTGTGAGGCAATGTAGTATAGATGAACTTCTACCTTCAAAACCAAGAGTGGTTTGAAGTTAAAAAGATATTCATTATTTAAAAAAAAGATATTTATTATTGTGTTTTTGATTTTTTTTTTTCCTTTTGCTAAACAGGTACTGGCTTGGAACTTTAGGTAATAAAATGCTAGGTTTTATAAAATTCAAAATTGGTTGATAGTTGTGTGTATAAAATTAATTTGTATAACTGTTTATGTTAACTTGTATAGTAGCACTTTAATTTCTTATCACTTTTTAGAATACCCTCCTAAGATTCCCATGAAATGGAAAAGGCATTTTTTTTTAAGTGTGAAAGCACAATTTTGGGGTTACATTCAGTGATGATCAGAACTAAAATCCACAGTTTTGTGTATGTTTTTCTTTTTTGCCTTGATTATTGGTTCAGCCTAGAATTGTTATGAAAAATTGGTGAAATAGTTGTGCTTTCAGAAAAATGTTATACTTTGCTACATTAAAGTTGTGTACTGATCCTTCTTGAATGTAGTATTGAGAAATAATCACTGAATTTAACCTGGTCAATATTGGTAAGTACTGACAATTGAAAATAAATCTCCCTCAATATATTTTTGTTTAGGAAATACTGCATGAATGTGTACTTTGTACCAGGCATTGTGCTTAATATTGGGTATACAGTCGTGAGGAAGAAAGACACTGGCCTTGCTTTGTGATGCACACTGTATGATAATAGATAATCTGGGCTTAGCGATATGGGAGCTGGCTTTTGCAATGGAGATACGTTGTATAACCTTAATTCTTTCTAATTCAGGTTGTGAAAACTAAATTTTTAATATGTAGAAAGCATTTTTAAAAACTTGTCAGGCACATAGTGCTAGACAGTGTTAGTTTTAGCTTTGGGTACACTGGAGAAGTTCTTGAATCCTTACAGCATCATGGGAGACAATGTATCTTAATTATTTTAGAGCTGCTTTTATTCCTAAAATTTGGCTTCTGAAATTAAACTAATTTTTTTTGTTGTTTTAGCAACCTTGATTTTCCTTTTCAACAATAGCAGAGTGGAATAGATGTGTAGTTAACTATGATATCAAGGACTTTTGATAAATACATTGTGATTAGTCAAATGTGACTAAAACATTCTTACTGGAAGGTGTAATATAGGATTATAAGATGATATATATGCTATAGTATAAATGTGGAGTTTTAAACTATCTTTAAGGAAAAATTTGATGTTTGCTAGGTAAGATGAAAACTGTCTTTGACAGTATGAGCTGTATTTTGAGTTCTTGGTAAAGGAAGGGTGTATACTCAGATTAGGTATGGTGGATAGAAGATTCACATGTAAAGAGAAGAATAAGAAAATACTGAATAGAATGAATGCAGAAGGCAAGAAAGGCTTTTTTTTTTTTTACTAGCTTTAGGTT
>RJWT010056579.1:0-10012 GCA_004365215.1 Cuniculus paca
TAAGCCATGAGGGGCCCAGGAAGACAGAAGCCAATCTGCCCTTCCTGTAAGTCGGTAGAAGCCGTGCTGGGTCTGGGAAGAGAACAAGAAGTCAACTTTCCCTTCCTGTAAGCCACACAAGCCATGCGGGGCCCAGGAAGAGAGAAGCCAGTCTACCCCTCCCCTGAGCGGACCAGTGCACAGGCTGAGAATCAACAAGCACCCCCCACGTCCAAAAGCAACCGCTGGTTCAGAGGACAGTCTGAGTTGACAGCAACTGAAGCACAAAAACAACTAAATGCTTGTATTGTCTGATTGACTTTGCAGGCCTAAAGCCGGTATTCTGAGCATCTGTTGGGAGGATAACAGTACGCAATATAGCAAACATGGGGAATTTCCTTCTGTCATGTTTTTGAAATCCAATATTGTTCTCACTGTTGTTTTGTTCTGATTTATTGTTTTGTTTTAATTAATGTTCTGTTTTGATTGGTTTTGTTCTGTTCTGTTTTATTCGATTTTACTGTGTCCGACAGTATGGACAACTATTGTGAAGATAACAAGGGATATTATGGTAGCCATTGTAAATTTCCTTTTATCCTATTTTGAAGATCTGTACCACGTTCACTATTTTGTTTTGATTGGCTTTATTCTGTTTTTATTTTGTTAATAAAAAATTTAAAATTTCTCTTTAAAATAAAAAATAAAGTAATTTTACTTATTGAAATCATAACAGCAAGGGAGATGAATGTTCTCGTAATCAGTTATGCTAAACAATGCGGGCACACAGTGACACACAGGTCAGCAGCATGGCTCCCCAAAGACCCCCGGAAGGATGTTCGGAGCTCTGCCCGTTCCACATGGGAACCTGGACTGCTCTGCCTACAAGCAAGGAACCAGGGAAGACTGGATGTCACCCCTTTTTGAAGTATGGCCCCCTGAAATATCTGAGTTGAGGTTACCACAGACACCTTGTCCTGGAGGATTTTATAATCTAGAAGAAGACTACACATGCTTATTTTCTTGAAAAATTTGAATTTAGGAAAACTCAGATTTAGGCTAGTTTGAGCCTCTATCCCCATAAAACAGACATGAGGAATATGAAATGTTAACATCCCTTAAAAGTCCCTGGTGATACTGATGGGAAAAAGACCCCTAGACAACAACTAACAGTGGCTCCTTATGCGTGGTCAGTGTCTGACCTCAGGCCCAAAGTGGTTTCCGGCCGACAGGCCTCCTGCCCAGCTGAGAGAGACCTGCGCTATTTCCATTCTCTGATGCTGCGTGTGGATATTTAAAATGTAAAATGTCAAAACTGTGTTAGGCCAGTGTTTGTGGACCATAATGGAGAAATGTAAGGCCACAAAGAAGAATTTCACCCTTTGTCGTGACAGATGGCTGTGCTAGCCCAGGCTGATTCTAGGCCCTGCCCGCTGGCAGGCCTTCCCTGGGCTCCAGCAGCCTCGTCTGCGAGGGCAGCCCAGGTGCTGCCGTCCCCACTGCTGAGTGCTCTTTGTTCAGCAAATTCAGGAAAAATCTAGATCTAGAAATTCTTTGACCAAGGCAAAGACCTCGTATTTCATCAGGAATGGGGAGCTGGAGAGCTCCGTGACCAGGGTAAAAGTAAACATACCACAAACAGCACATGTGGTTAAATGTCAGTCCTGACTACCTGAGAGTAATTAAACCTTACTTTCTCAGATTCTCATGATGGGACTTAAAGGGGCTACCATTTCCAATCCTCATATACGGGAAACAACAGCCACTTGCAAGCTGCCTTTCCACATCAGGTAACACCCCTTCCCTAACCTGGGATGGTCTAGAGTGTATATTAATTCCAAACCATATAAATAATAAATTGGTATTTGCGTAGTTTTGAACTCACAGTATAACTTAAATACTGACTGAAGATTAGCAAGTCACACAGTATACCCCTTGGGTATTCAATTTGTTCCAGTAAATATTACCCTACAGATAAATACTAAGGTTCTTACCAAATCGCCAGTTGATTAAGGGCTGGGAACAATGGCTGGTGTTCTTAGATAAAACACCCGCCCATATATTATGTATGATTTTAAAGAGAGTAAGAATTCATGACACAATCAAAATCAATGTCTTTCTAAACATTCATTCCTCAACTTTTTCAGTTGTTTTATCTATATGTCTTTTTTTTTTAAAAGTAGCAATTTCTCTTACTCTCTCCAGTGCTTTCAACTTTATTTTCATAAAGATAAACTACAGTTGTACATATTAAAATGTATGCACATCTACTGTATCAACAGGGGTTTACAAGAAAGCAGTTCAATTTTCCCTTGAGTGACAGCAGAACCTGGAGGGCTGATGGGGGACATTTACAATGCTGGAGACCAGTGCCCTCTCCTTCATGTCGCTCAGATGCTCACAGACCACACTGCTACTCCATGGTCCCAGATATTACAGCAGCTACAGCTCTTGCATTCACACAGCAACCAGAAGGAAGGAAAAGGGAAGCAGAGGGCCTTTCCCTTTCTTTCAAGTCATGGCCTGCAAGTCACATGTACAACTCATCTCCTGCAGGGCAAGACATGGTAACATGGCTGGTACCTAGCTGCAAGAGAATCTAGGACATGTATCTCGGTTGCTGGTGACCATCATCCAGCTGAAACTCAGGATTCTATCACCAGACAGACACCCCAACATTTAGGAACAACCAGCAGAATCTGCCATGATGACGCTCTTTTCTATATATTTCACCAGTTTATATAATTTACACCCAAAATGTTCAATTACAATGGGCACAAAGAGATGTGAGAATAAATATAGCTGACTCAGTCAGCACGCAGATCCCATGGTGGAGTTTTATACGAGAGTACAGGTAAACCAAACTTTTCTCTAAAGGGCCAGTGAGTGCATAAATATTTCCAGCCTTGCTGGCCACAGTTACAGTCTCTGCTCTCATCTTTCCATGGTGCCATGAAGGCAGCCATGGACAATACAAAAATGAAGGAGCAGGACTGGGGCCCAAGAAAATTGATATTTACCAAAAAACAAGCTGCTGGGTAGATTCAACCCCCAAGCCACAGTGATCTACTAGTTTGGGGTGTCACTAGCTTCAGCCATGTGGCTCTGCAGAGGTGACAGTGATCAATGATTAGCCCAGCAAGCTCACTGGGGACCATCAACAGAGCTGCTATCATGCCAAAAGCACCTCCCATCTTCTGAGCATGTACCAAGTGCCAGGAATGACGTCAGGAGCTTTCCTCATGTTATCTCTGGTCCTCCAAACAATCTGAAGAGGTGGGAAAAACACTTCCACTTTCCCGATGACAAGGGACACAGTCGAGACAACAGCACCAGATCAGAACCTCTCTCTGTGGCTCCACCCCCACTCCCTACCAGCCTTCAGGGCTGGTTTTCTTCCAGATGAAACAAGGGCTCTTCTACAAAAGCTGGCTGAAAAATCTTCCTTCAGCTAAGAGTAAATGATTTATTTGCGCATGAATTCTCATCACACGACCAGCAATGCAGTACTGCCAGACTTAACCTGGAAAGTATTCCAATGGCAAAGGTTTCTTTCTGATCTTCAAATAAGCCTTGCCCTAGAAGTTTATCCTAGCTTCAGCAAGGATGATCCCAACCTTCAGATTCCCCTGGGTTAAGCTACCAGCAGCACAGTGGTAACCAATGAAAAGGTCAGAGGGAAGTGGTTATGAAAGTCGAGGTGCCATCAACATCGCTGAACAACTGCAGGGTCTTCTTCCCCGAGTAAAGGGAAGATCATCAGCACTCGCCCCATCCTTGCCCGGGGACACGCAGGTACCACATGCATTGCAGAGCATGCTACATGTCACTGCACTCTTTCCACAAGCTTCCCACCAAGGCCTCACGATCTTTATCAGCGATGCAAGGCACTGTTTCCAGTTTAGGACTTGGCATGAGAGAATGAATCCTGTTCCCTCAAACCCTCAGCACCTGCCTACGGCCTACGGGACACTCCAGCGTCTCTCTCCCGGGCTACTGTGCCCAAGAAAGGAATTATCAGTTACTTCCTTCACCATCAGCACCAGGGTCCGTCACAACTCAGATCTACTGAGCTGTATGTTCTTATTCCAAAAAGCAAGTGAATTATTTCTAGGATTGTCGTTTCTCTAGGCATGTATTCATTTTATAACAAAATGTGTATTTCAAAACAGTCCTTGGCGCATAAATGTGCTCCAAACAGCACATTTTCACAGTATCTCGAAATTGAGAAACTACAAGTATTCAGAATTTGCATTCTGTTTACTCCCGTTGTGGAGAGAGGATTATCTATCACTCATGTGACAGACCGCTCCAGAAACACTGAACATCTGCTATATCATTCAGTTCTCACGCAGATTACCCAAAGCAGCACAAACCAGTCATTTCCAAGAAATGTAAGTACACGGACCATCCCCGCACCTTATCTAAAGATGGAATGTATAATTCTGATGGGGGTAATTTTCAGATGCTTCCCTGAAAGGTGGGTTTGTTTCCTTTTCAACATAAAGCCCTTACCTGCAAGTTCAGCTAAAACAGCAGCACGAAATGTCACTTCCTCAGCCCAAGGGGCATCTGTGCACAGCTGCTGCAGTGGTGCAGAGGCCCCGTTGGGATGGTAATTACTAGCCACCATCGTGTGTAGGGGTCTGCCCCACTCTGGGCGCTCGAGTCTCCACCCAGGAGCCACTTGCATGTCGGGGATGCAGCAACCCTTCGTGAATCACCACTGCCTGGCATCAGGAACATTCTGGGCTGGGATCCCTTCCACGACCTCGTTTCCTATCAGGTGCTCACAGCTGAGGACCTCCCTTCCAAGGCAAAGCGTCTGCAGTCTCCGGTGCCTCCCTGAGACATAATGCCACACAGCCAAATCTTGAATAGTCCTGTTGATATTTACCGGGTAGGTGACAATTCCTCCCAGAACTGGCCAACTGCAGAAAGAACACTGAAGTAGGAAAGAGGGTAACCTGGCTTGAAGACTCCAGGAATCTCCCTTCAGGACTATGATTTCATCTATCTCCCTAATGAGAGAACTCACAGAGCGACACAACTGTCCCCTTGGTCATCACATAGCTTGTTTGTGTAACTCCAGGGAGAGCTGGGACGTTCCCTACCCACGGTTTCCCAACTTCAGCACTAGGACACTTTGTGACCTAGATATGCACTGCTCCTCGCGGGTCTTGCCCCATGGTTTCGGCGATCTGGGACTCAGGGGTGGTGGGTGCCACGGGTTTGGAGGGCGGCTCACTCGTATGAAGGCTTGAGAAGAACAAAGACAGAGATCACAGAGCACAGATGAGTGAGCAATTCTGAGGGTGGACGAGCGAAGGAGAGAGAAATCAGGCTCCATGCCGGTGAGCGTCCTCGGGGGGCACAATGCTCTGGCCCAAAGTCGGCTCCCTCACAGAAGTCCCGGCTGAGGACGAGGTCACTCCACAGAGTCTGACGCCAATGTTCCTGCACAAAGTCCTTCTTATATGCTCATTCAGAGTTTTCTGGTGATTTCACAAAAACAGCTGGGAAAAAAAAAACTTCAGTGGAATTGTGAAACTCGCTCCGGCCTGGAGGTCTCTGCTCTGAGTTTTGTCTGGCTCTCACCACGCTTTAAGGGAGTCGGCCATGGAAACCAACCGTTGACTGAGTTGCAAGAGAAGTCAGATTGCCGAAAAGACTGCCGACTTTCAAAGTGCCCTTTAAACGCTGCATGCCGAGGTCTTGCTTTCCCAAACGCAAAATCAAACCACTGTATTTCTTTCCTTGTAATTGCACCTGACCTCTAAACCCAAATCACCTTCTGCCCCTGGTCTTCAGTCTGAAAACTAGAATGGAACGCTTAATTTCCTCTTTCCTCACCTATGTATATATATTTAATTTGCACATATTCCAAGCTATTCTCTTGGCCACAGGGTGCATTTATGTGACATCCAACGTGGCACCCTTTGTGCAGAAGGTCAGAGCCTGAGTGGGCACGAGCCCCACACTGGCAGGACATAACCTATGGGATTGTGGGGGAGGGGACATGGCCACCGCGCCAGCTATACAAGGGACAGGCATGTCGGGGGCCTGGAACTCCTCCTGTCCTTGTAAGATACACAGGGCAGACACCTTGCTTCCCCTTAGAAGAGGTAAACACAGTCAGCCTTCTATGTCCATGTGTTCTGCCTCCAAACAGTCAACCAATCTCAGGCTGAAAATATTTTTTAGTTGTTATTCTACTGAGCAGGAACATTCTTCGGCCATTATTCCCTAAACCATGCAGTGTCACAGTATTCCCATGGTATTTACATTGTCTTAGGTACCGTAAGTTATCTAGAGACGATTCACAGTAAAAATGAGGCCATGCACATGTTCTATGCAAATACCGCGCCATTTATGGGAAGGACTTGAGCAGCCTCAGACTTGGGTACCCGCAGGAGCCCCGGAACCAACTTCCCAAGAATACTGAGACAGAACGGTGCTGTCACTTGCCCACCGAGTCTGTAGCATAACAGTGCTTACGTAGGTTCGAGCTGGGCTAGCAAAGGGCAAAGCAGGGTGACCGAACACACGCCCCTCTTCCATTCTACCCCAAAGACGCACAGCACACAGACCTTGGAGACCACACCAACCAGAAATGCACTGCAGAGGTGTTCAGGGAACCCGAGCTTGGTCAACAACTGTGGGAAGGCCATCGAAAGAGAGGGGACAGGGCACTTGCTGAGGACACCCCTCAGTGCAATGCCTGCATTTGAGCCCAGATGGTTGGAGGTGCTTGTTTTCACTCAAAGTGTCCTATTTCATGTTGCCTGAGGCAATGCATCATAGCATTATTATTATTATTATTATTATTATCATCTATGTCTGAGGACCTAACAGTGAGCCAGTCCTAAACTAAATATTTAACATGGCTTGCCATATTAACCTAGAACACAAACCTATAAGATTGGTGTTATTATTATCCGCATTTTACTGATAACAAAATGAAACTCAAAGAGGCTAAGTAACTTGCTCAAGGTCGCCCAGTTAATCCACCAAAATCCTGGGATTTGTAGCCAGGAGCACACACAGTTTTATGTTATTCCACAGCCCATGCTAGTGGCCACCCAGAAGAATGGTCCATGTGGTTATAGCTGTTCAGCACTCGTGTTTAAAGAAGTGAGCGTCAGTGAACTAGAAAGTTCTTCTATACTTCTGTCAAGAGACTGACCCGATGCAGTGTGACTCTATCAGGGACACAGGTCACCAGTCTGCAGGTTTCTTCAGAGCAGGACAGCGAGCCAGATGCAGGTTTCACCACAGATATCCACTCCAAGGACAGTGGATAAAGTGTTGTGACGACACATATGCAGTGAACATTTCCGCTGCTTTCGTTAGTTGTAAAATAAATCACCCAAATTCTTTGAAAGTCTTCCCAAAGAAAGGTAGGTTGAACATCCCCTCCCTCAAATCAGGGCCCTTGGGCCACCTGACCAATAGAATGTGGTGTGGACAACGTCGGGGGACACTCGGGCCAGGTCTTAAGGAACTAGCAGTGTGTACGTCCCACCCCACAGCCCCCTCCTTCTCTCAATTAGAAAAAAAAAATGCAGAGCTATATCCCAACCTCATCTATCCACAGCAAAATAATTTTCGATAACAATGACTAACAAATGTGGGGAAATCCAAAGAACAGAATTAAAAATGCCGTCAGCATGTTTAGATTCTACGGGACAATGCCTATGAGAGAAAAGGCACCTACAAAATACATACATACGCCATACACTTACCAGAACTTAGCCAGGAAAATGCGTCCAAGAAGAATTAGAAGATAACAATTATTTTTAAGATATAAAGATTATAACTGATCTTTTCTGTTTTACTCTTATTTTCCCCTAACATGTGTATCTTCCCAAATGGACAGTTACAACACGGTTCAGTGGGGAAATTATTCAGGGGAACGTGATTTTTCAAATATGTGAAAGACAGCATCCGAGACCTGACCCAGGCAAGCGTTCACCAGATACCTCCAGGTCTCCGATTAGCACAGCACGGGGAAGAAGCGAGACACGCAAACGGATTCGGACACCAAGTTTGCCACAAAGGGACAAAGGGCAGGAGTAAGGGCAGAGCCGCCCAACTCACTTCTGCTCCATCGATCACCGGGGAAGGACCCAGCCGCAGCCCACCACCTAGCAGCTGCAGACCTCCTCTGGCACTGCAAACCAGAGAGCTTTGTCACATTTTAGGGGACGCAGTACAGAATGAGTCACCCTGTGTTTGTAACACCAAAGCCAACATTAACGGGGAAGCTCGGGAGCGAATGGGCTGGGGGAGCCCGCTGCTCATTAGCGAGTGATTAAGACATCGCCTGCGAGACCAGGGCTCTTGCCACGGTGGCACACTGCACAGCTCTACATGTTCTTAATCAGTTACAAATATTAGCCCAGCTGGGCCAAAGGAGGATTTCAAAAGTGATAAAACATTTTCCACAACTGTGTGGGAGAGTGGAAGAAAATAAATTATTAATTCTTTCAGCAACCCTTTACAGAATGTCTGTGACAGCTTCCGGGCCTATCCGGGAAGAAAATGCAGCATTGTTAGGAGTAAATGATGGCTTTTCTCCTGGCCCCTGGTCTCCTGCACGCTGGGGCTGGCCCTCGCAGGCTCACGAGAGCCAACATTGGGATTCTCTTTTTTAGTCTGAGTGACCTAACACCAGTGGCCTGAAATCGACCACAGTGCCACTAGGTATCGCAGGATTCAGCAAATGCTAAAGATCAGGGCTTCCGGAGCAAGCAAGCTGGGGGTAGAACCAGCACACAACCCTTCCCAGCCCAAAAGGGGCACTCCCGTACACCTCATCTGCTAGTCCGCAGCCACTGTCTCCTCGCTTCCTGTGTCCAAACATCCCGACGCTTCTGAGCCCGCACTGGCTTTCGTCTGTACATCGACCCTCCTCAAGCGTCACCACACATAGTGATCTCACCACTTCAGGCTCAGTCGGCAGCCACCTGCCTCCAGGTCATGGCTCCTTCACTTACTGGCTGTGTGAACTTTGTGTATTTCACCTGTTTACTTTCCAACCAAAGGCAGCAAGGAGGTTTTTCAAACACACAAGTGCTACTGTGCTTGCTCACAGCAGGCCACCTCAACTGAAGGTCAGGTGTAAGAAGCCGGAGCCGGGGCTCCCAGTCCAGCTTCTGCGCAAGCTATTTCTCAAACGTGCCTCTTTTTGTTTTTCTTCCCCGTAGTGGGAATTGAACTCAGTACCTCATGCTTGCCAAGCAGGCACTGTGCCACTGAGCTATATCTCCGGCGCATATTTTAAAGAAATGTTATTACCAAAGGACAGACCTTATCAACAATGTAAAGTTAAACCTAGAATCCAAGCGATGTAAGTTCCTGAAATGTCAGAATTTAAAAATACATTTAAAGTCAAATTATCTTTTAAACCTTTCAAGAATAAAATTCAACACAATTGCTGATAGTATTTCCAAATGCTAAGCAGACCACTGTGTTGTGCAAGAGTTTTCCTTTTCTTAAATACAATAGCCGTCTGTATATACAGAAAAAAGTGCAAGCTGAGCACACCAATCCAAAAACCGGAAACAGAAAAGGCTCCAAATTTAAAACTTGCACCGACTTGAACTTACAAGTGGAAACTTCCACTGTGGCATTAAATAACAAGTCATAGCCAAAACGCAGGCATACTAAAAATATCGTACAAAGTCATCTTCGGGCTGTGTGCAGAAAATGCACATGAAATATAAGAGAATTACTGCTTACAGTTAGGTCCTATCCCCAAAGTGTGCACAAATATCCTAAAATCTGAAGGAAAAAAAAAAAAAAGAAATCCAAAGCATGTCTGGTTCCAAGCACTGAACAGAAGAAATCCTCAAAGTCTCAGACCACCTCACTGCTCCAGGTCAGAGCAGCAACAAAAAGGGTTGGGAGTGGTCAAATGAGTACCAGGAACTCAGGACCTTAGATGCTCATTGGCCTTTGCAAAGAAATGGTAAGTCTACTGTATGACAGTTCCCAGCACTCTGGGAGGCTGAGGCAGGAGGATTCCAAGTTT
>RJWT010056580.1:0-10015 GCA_004365215.1 Cuniculus paca
TTCATTAAGGGGATTTGCAAAGATGTAAAGCTTACTATTTTTTTTGAAAATATAATTTTTCATTAAAAGTGTTTTGTTAGCACATGATCTTTTTTAATAAATTAGTAAATATTAAATGTCTACATTTTAATTTCTAATATAGCAAACATCGATAGCTATTACCCACATACACAATTTTTTTTCAGTTTTTCAATGATGGTTAAGAGTTCTAAAGCCAAAAAACTTAAGAACTACTGACCTCGAAACTTCGAATTTGTTAAATTGGTTCTGTGTCCCTTGTGTCAGTCCTCTGTTCTTTTTTTTTTTTTTCCAAGTAAAATTTCTAGAACTTTGCTTATATTTGCTGGAGTCACTTCTCTGTGTCTCAACCTGTACTTTTATTACCCTTCCTTTCTCCAATAGGAGTTGTATCCTGCTCCTCCCTATCTACCCAAACTTCTCTTAGAAGTAATCAGTGATCTCTATTTTACATAAGCAGAGGTCAGTTCTGACTCCCATTCTTAAGTGCTTTCCCAGTCAGTTGTTAAACATACCTTCTTTCCTCCTCACTGGACCTGCAGTTCTCCACACTCTCTTGATTTTTCTCCTGGCTCAGAGTTCATTTTACTCTGCAGTACTGGCTCCTCCTCTTCTTTATTTTGGGCTAATTTATACTACTCAGGGTTCAATCTCATCTTTGATTCACTTTTCTCTACTTCTGTGCCTACATTACTGAGTTAAATCTATGACATCAACAAATGTTAAATCCAATGTTAGATGTTTGCATCTCTAATTATGACATTTTTCTTGAGCTCAAGTCTCTCACTTTTACTACCTGCAGGATATTGTCATATTAAACACCTAAAAGGAATCACAATTCTAGGAGACCTTCTCTGAAGTCTGACCTCCACTGCGGTTGGCTCCTCCCTTTTTCCCAACAGTTCTCTCTACTCAAAAATCTAGAAATTATCCTTACATCTTCTCTTTTTGTTAACACTCAATACTGGGTTCACTCCATCAATAAGTTCTGTTTTCTCTATATTAAAAATAGGTCCCATTATAAAAATATTTTATCAATTCTACATTATTGCCCTACACCAACCAACCTTACATCCTTCTTGGTCCACCTTAGGAGTTTCCTCACCTACTGACAGCTTCCATTTTTATCCTCTCATTGTCTCAACTTAATACCACATCCAGAGCTCTCTGTTCAAAATGTAATGTAAATCAAATACAGTCATATGATACATAATGGTATTTCAGGCAATGATGGGCTATACAAGTGATAGTAATCCCACAATATTATAATGGATTTGGAAAAAGTCTAGTTGCCTACTGACACTGTAGCAGTCACAGTATCATAACACAATGCCTTCTCGTGGGTTTGCAGTAATGCTGGTGTAAACAAACTACTGTGCTACCAGTCATATAAAAGTATGTAAAGCACATGCAAATTTGTGTAATACATAATACTTAATAGGACATAAATGATTATATTACTGGCTCATGTATTGACTAAAATATATGTAATTATTATTTTAGAGTATACTGTTTCTCCCTTTAAAAAGAAGTTAGTGAGTTCCTATAAAACAGTACGCCATATTATACCAGGTACAGCCTCATACATCTTTTGTGTACTGTATCTCTTGATTGTATCAATAGGCCATGTCAGTTGACCTGTAGTGTAGTCTAGGTGTGTGTAAGAAAACCCTCATATGTTCACACAATGACAAAATCAACTAACACTTTTCTCAAAATGTGTTCTTTTAAGAAATGCGTGATGTTATTACCGTCATCCCATCCTCCAACTAAACCCTTCAATTTTTTCTCATCAGTGATCTCTTGTATTCCTACCCTCATCTACAAACTCTCTCCTTCACTGACTGTGTTCTCTACCCTAGTTTAATTAGTGTCCCTCAAAAATACCCATTCCCCCCAGTCTTCAGGACTTTTATACTTCCTATTCCCTCTGCAAATGCCCTGACTCCATATCTTTGCATAGCTTGTTCTCCAAAAACATCTGTGCTCCAACTCATGTGTCATCCCTTGGGAGGGATTTTTTCTTACTGTTCTAAACAAAAACATGCATATTGTTCCTACTTTATTTTCCTTGCCATTCTTATCCCTACCTAAAATGTAGATTTACTTGTTTCCTTATTTACTGTCATTCTTGAGTCAGGAACTGAACCTGAATCTTAGTGGACAGGCAATAAGTGAAAATAAAAATGATGGTACTAAGACACATCAATTTCCATCATTATTGCCCTACACTATTACCCTACACCAACCAACTTTTTGTTTTTCAAAACAAAAACCTTGTCTTACTCACTTTATAAGCATTGATCAAAAATATGGTGAATACTTATCTTTTTTTTTTTCAAGAGATTACAATGAAAGAGATATTGCCATCAATCCCTTTCAAAATACACCCCATCACTTCCATACACTATTGTTTTGTTTATTTATTCCGTTGTTGTCTTCACTTCATAAAGCAGTTCTGGAAGTCCTCTTTTGTGAGCATCTTTATGAGACGTGACAAAAAAAATGTGAATGTTGCTGCCCAGTGCCATCTAAAAGAAAAGTAAACTTGTAAAATCACCATACTGTATCCTCATCTAATTTATTCACCAAATCTACTACTGTGTGACTTCTGGCTTTCCCTAAAGAAAGGTAAGTGCTTCAAATCCATTCAGGACATCAAGTCAGTCAAGAGTATAACTAAAAACACTCATGAAAAAGAACTCCAGAACTGCTTCAGAAAGCAGCAAGAATTATGGGCTAAGTGTGTTCAAAAAGAGGGGGAATATTTTGAAGAGTATTAACAATAATGTACCTTTTGCTGTAATACTTTTTAAAAATTTAAACACACATAGTATTTTTCTATCACACTTCGTATGTGCAGTGTTAAGCACAATGTCTGGGATAGAACCCATACTAAATGATTAATGAATGAAAGTTATAATGTTCCCTTTTTAATAGTATTTATAAAACACATTATATCTCTAAGCAGTTGATAATTAAAATAATTCTGAACAATGGACAACTTGCTTTCTTTGTTTTTTATTTGCAAATTCTTGCCCTGCATCACTTGAATATTGTTAGGAAGCTTTCTTGTACTACTCGTTTTTTTAATACTAAATCTCATTGTCTTCAGAAAAAGAATGTAATAAATGAGCAGATGAACTCCCTACCAGTTAGAAAATAAACAAATGGAACTCAAAGTGTGTTTTTCTAGTAATTTTCCTATATTATGGAATGATAATAATTTTTATACTAATTGACTGTACCTCTAGGATTACCAAATAGTAATAAAGAAAAGGAGAAAGTGCCCAAACTAGAATCTAAAACATATTTTGAACTTTGTCAAGTTTATAGTCATAACTTGGAAGGCTCGAGAGGCCTAATTGGGAAAATGTGTTAATTATTTTCTATGAGATGCGGGTTGCTTAAAATCTAGTTGAGCCATGAAAGGCACCATAGAATTAGTTCCAAAAGCAGCAAGTCATTTTTTAACTCTATGCAGATTCCTTTTATGTGTGTATGGTGGGGTACAGGGAGTAAGTGTGGGGAGTGAGGTTGATAAACACATTAAATCTCTGGCCTCATTTCATCGCATTAGTACTGTGAACTTGAGCCTCTGCATATTCTCCTGAGATCATAACTTTCTCAGCTGAGACACAGAACGCTTCTTGCCTACTTTCCAATTATCTAAGACAGTCCATATTCAGAACCTGACAGATCGACTTAGTTTTTCTCATAAAACACATCTCTTAGGGATAGCTTTGCCAATGATGGTATTATGATATCGTCTCTGTTGGTAGGTAGGCACGTAGCCTTGCTAGTATCCAGGGAAGCATATACGGAAGAGGTAACAGATACAGCATGAGCCTTCTTGACAATTTGGCATTCAGGACAATGTGACCTGGGATTAAGCCAGAGGGACAACATTACGTGCTCAGTATGTTGCTACAAATTTTTTATATCTCTCTTTTTTATTTTCTTTTGTGATTTCCCGAAAACCTAGATTTGGTTCCAGTGTGTTCATTTTTTGGGAAATGTAAATAAGATTAAATCTCTTGGGCCTGGCTTCACACAGCATGGACAGACTTCTGGCTTGTGTTTTCCTGAAGCATTTGTTCTTTGAGCTTAGGAGCCCTTAAACATTTGGTGCACTTAAAATAAATCAAACAAGTAAATAATTTGAATTCATCTGCCTGTTATTCAGCTCCTTTAATAGGAAGTCTATGGTTTTTAAAGTAAAAGCATTAGTGTTCAATTTTAAGTCTTTCGTGGTATGCATCTCCACAGCCTCAGAAATAGGATTGGGAAAGATTATTAAGACCATGCATTTTCCTTGTTCTTCTAAGAGTATCAAGGAGGAGAAGCAGAAACAGAGTATTCCTTTCCACGGTGTGGGATAAATTACATTTATATGTAACACTTTTATAAATTTTAATTTGAAAATTACCCACAAATCTAGCTTGCTTCTTAAAATTAAATGATCAGAAAGCATTTACAATTAGTAAGACACTGCTGCAAAATACCAAGCAGAATCAGGAAGTCAGGAATCTCTGACTTCAAAGTCATCTTTCCCCAGCCCTCAACTCCACCCAAAAGCATGTCTTTTTTTAACCTCTGAAATTTCATGCAAGCCTTTAGTCTGGCTCTGACTACAAGGCAGGAAATGGTTCACATGCAACCTCCACAGAAAGTTAAAAAACAAAAATTTTTTTAAAAAGCACTAGAGTCTTTTTTTTTTTAATCAGATACTTTACCAAATTTATTTGGAAGAAGGGTTGGGTTGCATATTTTGTTTGTTTTGTTTTAAAATTGGCTGTTCTCAAATGGTGGGTAAGCCTTGAGTTGAGGTGAGGACAAGTTGGTTGTTAGCCTGTAGACTCTGCCTTCTTAGACCCAGTGGGAATTATAGGACTTGGAATTCTTCTGAACTTAAACTGTGAGACCACAGGTGGAGCCAGGCCCACAGCAGGCAGCTGATATTTACTAATTAAATGCAAAATGCATGTTCATTGACCTCAACTGACCAAACTGTTTTACAGGGGAGGAAACGACATCCCATTGAGATAACTTGCAGGGTAGGAGGAATTGGTGTCTGGAGAAGCTTCCAAGAAACATGAGATATTGGCATGGAGCATGATTCTCTGTAAAGAAAAGGTTAGTCAGCCTGGAAATGTGAGTGTCCTAGCATCTTCTAGCTTTAAGTCCACCCATGGTAAAGGGGCAGAATTGAGAAAAAAAGTTAAAATGGTACTTTTAAAATTATTGAACTACAGTCAAGTATATATAACCCAACTTCTGAGATTCTTCTTTTTGACTCAGAAGTTAATAAAACTTTTCAAAATGATGAATTTGATTTTATTCTTCTTTAGATTGAAGCATGCTCATACACCAGTTCTAATTAGTATTTTTAACTGATGAAAATAGTTATATATATTTATTGTATACAACACAATGTATGCATATATACTGCACACATATAAATACACACACACATATGTATGTATATATTACATGTTGATTAAATCTAGCTAATGCTTAAACACCAGTTCTAATTCTTCTATAGTTAGTTTCCTAATTCACCCACTTAGGCCAGATAATTTCCTATTTACACCTCAGTGATTATTAATAGTGTCCCTTTTTTAACTCTCAAAGAGTCAAACTTTGTATGAAAAATTATATGGTCATTCTGGGATCAAAACTTGAAATACTTCAGAATATTTGTAGTCATAACATGATAAATAGGGAGTCATTGACAAGCCTAATCAATCTAATTGTGTCAAAAACTTCTTAAAGAGCTAACCAAAATGAAGAGTATGACAGTGTTTTAGCAATTAGATGTAGTTAAGCATAAAATCAAAACAAATTAACCCTGTCGTGAGGTTGCCGAAACAACTTAACAAGTTATCTTAAATTGTATAAGTGGATGTCTAATGTCCAAAACCAGGAAAAATATGACCACATTTTCTCTTTTCAGATTGCACCTCATGAATAGTATTTTCTTCTAAAGTGTGACTTGTCAGAAGAGTTAATAAATGGAAACATCCTCAAAGAAAAACCACTAGGATGGAATCATTTGAGGAAGTATAAATGGCATTGTTGAAAAAACTAATACAATGCACCCAAAAAGAAAGAAGGTTCTCAACTCCTGCTACATGTCTCCAAATACTGAAAGATTTATCACATGAAGGAAAGAGTTTTCTTGTTCTGTAGCTCTTCTGCTAAGTACAAAAGGTTAAAATTAAGCAATAATAAAAATCAGTGCAGTACAAGAAAATTTTCTTACAAATAAAACCTTCCAAAATGGAAGGAGATATCTTTGGAGATAACAAACATTGATTAATTTAAAGTAGAAATTATATCTTACTAGGATGAGAGGGTATGTTAATGCAGCTTGTAAAAACTAAGATTAAAGAATTCTGGCTAACTTTTCCAACTCCTTTCTAACTCTGTAGACTATCATTCTAATAACATTGTGGGCAGACAATTCAAGAATATCCCTATCATGGTATAAATCATCATCACCATGCCTATATTTTGAAGAGTCTTTGCATTACCCATATTGTTTTTTCTTTATAATAAATAAAATATCATTGCACAATTAATTACCAATCTATCGATCATCAATAACATTGTTTAGATATTAGAAGTTCATTAGAAATGTAAATTCCTGAGAGGACCCTATCCTATACATGCTTCACCAATAATCTCTGGGGAAGGTACGCAGAAAGTTATAGAAGATGCAAACTCTGGAATGGCCCACAATTTTAATCTGTCTGCCCTTCAGTATGTTGTATTCCCTGGAAACCATCGAAAGATTCTAGGCTCACTCTTATCTTTAAAAACTAGAAACAGATTAAGTTTGTTTCAAGCATTCTTGTTAATGTTCCTTGGTTTGAAACTGAACACAACCCTGTTGGATGCGTGCAACAAAAATGCAACAATAAAAGGAAAATCACCAGCTCAAGTGACTCGAAACTAGAGATGGAACTGGAGACAAACATGTTTCTGAGTTTGTTGCACTCAGAGTGATGTTTTTTCTTCTTTTTCTGGTCTTTTTACTCTGTTTGACTCCTCATAGTATCAAGGTACCCAAAGGAGTAGCCTCCAGCATTCTTATAACTCAAGTGCACTGAGACGCAGTGAGTGTTTTTTAAGAGCTCAGAGAAGTCCTGCAGAGGGTTCTGATTGTCCTAATACAGATCACAAAGCAAACCTAGAGACTCAGGGCTGGCTTTGACCCATCTGGGTCATATGAAATAGCACAATGTTGAATAAGGATGGCTAGGCAACCACATGCCTGCTACAAAGGAGAAGACACGGAGCTAAAGAGAATAAGGAATCGCATTCTAAAAGTATGACAATATGTTGTGTATAGCTCATCGCTAGCTCCAGCTGTGTATTACCCTAATTGAGAAAGTTCCTGATAGGAGAATCTTTTCATCCTACCCTATTCTGGGATCTTTTCCAAGAAGTTCATTAATATTGAGTTGAATTACTAATCTGATTAAAATATTCCTTCTATAAAGACAACATTGAGAGTCTATGGACAATACAAATAATAAGGTATGAATCATATATAACAGGTGAAAAAGCCTTTCTAACTCATAAGGTTTGGGATTTAACTCCCTGGTCTAAAGCCAACAAGAGTTGAATGCATAATTCTTTATTATAAAATCCTCAAAAACTAAGGTCAGATTTAATTCAAATGAAATTATCACATCTTAAAAGTTCAGTAGATTTTATTTAATTCACTTTCTTGATTTTCATATAACTGATTAATTCCCTTTTCAGTTGCTTTTCTGGTTCCCCTATGCCTGCTACCTTTTTAGAAATTCCTTTGATTGGTTCGTTAAGTTAACAGCTAGTTTTACCCTGAACATCCGGCTCTTAGGAGAACCCTGGTTAGCTTTTCCCTCAACAACTTAATTGGAGACAAGGGAATTCTGAGCTACTCTCATTTCAGGGACCTTTAAAAACCCCAAAGAAAAGATATTTTAATAGGCTTAACTACCTACTATCAAAGTGTTACCTCTGTCCTCCATAAGATAAATATCACATATATTTCAACTTCTATATATCCACTCAAAAACAGAAGATTTTGTCATTAGCAAACTTGATAGCAGAAACTAGATATCATTATTCTGCAGAGGAAAAAGCAGTGAAAAGAAAGAAAGGAGGAAATTTTCACAGTGAAGTAATGAACATTTTCAAGACAAATGCTCAAGAATAAAATACTTGGCAATATGATTATCGTCAGCTGAAATAACTGGTTGAAGATTTTATGTTATTAAATAGTATGTAATCAGAAAGTCTTCCAGTTGATTTTCATGGATTACCTTACCATACTCATCTAAATAAAAAGTAATAATTTATCTCACCATATAATTTAACAAATACTATTCAACCCTTTGATATCTCCTAAAATATTTGCCAAAATACAATCTTCCTATATAATTGGTCTTGTGAAATCTTGAATCTGCCAGGGGAAATGGTTTCCTGTGTATGTGGGACACTAATACTAATATTTTCTCCCTGCTGCCACCTGCAGTTCCCAAGAGATCAGGCTTCCAAAGAGAATTGTTTTATGCAGGTGGTAAATTTTTTCTTTAATTTATTTGGGAAGGGTTGAAGTCAAGGAGAGGGACTTTTTTTTTTTTCATCGATCCATTTCCTGTATTTAATTATTTGACACAATTGACTCATGGCTGTGTAATTATCCCTTTGAGTGTTTAACATTAATGGAAAATGGTACTGTATTTTCAAGCCAAATGGAATTTTTATGAGGCCATACAACCCTTCTTGGCTTTACTTTTTGTTTAATGGTCATGCTGTAGCAAACAGCGATGTGCAATATGAACAGTTAAACTAGTCGCTTAATTATTGCATCTGGTTTACCATATCCTGCCCATCTAGTATGTTTTAATTGAAGGGCAGAAAAGATCTCTGGTTGATCATTGATGGTTTTAAATTGGCACATAATGATAATACTGAGTTCTGAAGGGAGTTCTTCCTAAATCTCAGCATATGTCTTTATGTTAAACAATTAAACCACATCTGGAAAGAGAAAGCAGATCAGTACAGTCCTCAGTGGACTCTATGAGAAAACTGATTCAGTGGGCTGAATACTTGTTACCAAAAAGACGAATAGAGAAAGGAGAGAGGCTGAGAGGGGGGAGGGGAGAGAAAGAGGCTTTAAAGAGCATTTGCAAATTTTTTTAAAGAACACGTGTTTGAAGAAAAATTCTCACAATGAAATAAATACTTTTATATTGGCAAGGGCATTTAAGCAATAATAAGGAGATTTCATGCATTTTATGGAAAAGCACCAAGGGGAATTAGTAATAGACTATAAAGATCTTATTTCAATAAAGTACATTATTATTAGGATTTGCCAAGTTCCATGTATGAGGTAGTTGAAAAATGACTCATTTAGCATTTGAAAGGACTCTAGATTATGTTTAGAAAGAGTTAACAACCATCCTCTTCACATAGCCTGAGGCAAGGCAAGCCAATCCTTACACTTGGGGACATACTTCCAAGGATGGTGAAGGAGGATTTTCAACCAATGACACTGTGCTGATTCAGATCACCTCCAACACTGTCTCTCTCATTGCCTTCATTCTCTCACCTTGAACCTAACATACCCCACAGGGATGCCAACGGAGAATTTCTCTCAGAACAGTTCTCTTTCTGTAACAGTTTCTTGCAAAAACAAAAAACAAAAAAACAACAACAAAAAAAGCTATGGCTTCCCATTTTCAACCTTTAAGAAAAAAAAATCCAAATTAATGTGTCTGATAATTACACTCTCCATATTACACTTTTACATTATTTTCTCAAGTTTATTATTCTACTATTTCCATTGGAATCTTTCAGCCTAGCCTAAGTAATTTAGGTTTATTCCTTCAAACACCTGTTGGACTTGTTTATTTTTGTGACATTTTCCTTTCCTAGCAGTCTTCACTTATCAAGGAAATTTCTTCTGATTTTGAGACCTTTCTCTCCAGCCAGAATT